>JALPQI010000389.1:0-55514 GCA_025490895.1 Thaumatotibia leucotreta
GAAAGAAAGAGAAGGAGGTACGGGATTCATCCAGTAAATAGAAAGAGAGAAACTAAAGCTCCTGTACGAGACAATGAAACTCGCTCATTGTCTCGTACAGGAGCTTGAGAGTGATCCTGAAAAATTTCGTCAGTATTTTAGAACGTCGAAGTCACAGTTTGAAAAAAAAATAATAGTTTGATTGCAGAAGACATCAAAAAATACAGACAAAATTTCGCAAGCATATTGGTACAAAAGAAAGACTTGATGTATGTTTAAGGCAAGGTTTTTATTTAAAAAAATATGAATTGTTTTCCTCAGAAAATTGTGCATTAGCATCACGACACGACACTGGCGCGTTCACACTGCTGTGCCGTGTCGCTTCCCCACCCCCCGTACCTCACCCGGTCTGACGCGGACCGGGATCGCTCGTGACGCGACACAACACACGCCGTCACAACACAGTGCATCAGATAAATGTGAATACAACGATATTAAATAGTTGAAACCGATACCGTTCTGATGCGTCACAACACAACAGACAAATATAAACGCGGCTTTAGAGGTAAGAAAGGCAAATGGCAAAGTTCATACAACTTCTGTCACTAAAGTTTGTATATTGCCTTTAGATGAATAATATGTATTTTTAAACTATAAGAATGCCACTTGTTATTTTATTTAAGGTATACATATGACTTATAATTGTACTGATAATTGTGTAGGTACTAAAATAATGGTTTTACCAGTCATATACTGAATTAAGATTTCATTTTATGTTTCAGAATTTATGTTTAGTTCTACATGAAGTGGCACTTGTTTTTATATTAATGGTTAATGTCTTATCATGACCACATTCATAGTAGTATTGCAAACTTGCGTACATGGCAACTTATTAAGTTGTTAGTAAGTGATAAATTATTTTTAATATGAATAAACCTTAAAGGATTACAGTCCACTCCAAATATCGAACTATGTGGAGTGTGCAATAATTTAACTATAACAATGTTCTTGCATGTTCTTTTCTGTTAGTGGAATATGTTGCAGACTCCATGTTCCAGACATGAAATCTAGCAACATTAAAAATGTATTTTATACATGGCAAACTTTATAAAATCCTTCTTAGCAATACAAGCTTTTCGTTCACACGTACTTCTGGTTTTTTATTATAAATAAATACTTACAAGCGATATATAATACCCAAATAGGCTTTTAACACCTTTTCAAACAAAAACAAAATTTTTCATATCGGTCCACGCGTCTTCGAGTAATCGGGGAACATACATAAAAAAAAACATTTCGACGAATTGTAAACCTCCTCCTTTTTGAAGTCGGTTAAAAACACAGTATAATTCAAATCTAAAAATAATCATAAATATATTATCGATAGTTATTCAACAATACTGTTCATATTTAATGAATTATATATTTAACCACATCTTATACCTAGCTGATATGATGATGATGATAATAAGATCCTGGAAAATCTATAGCAAAATAAAAGACTGTAGCAATGAAACTAGGGTGTATAGTTGTCATATAGCCTACCGAAACATATCGGCATGATTTTTTGACAAATCTTACCCGATATCGATAAAAAAATGTTTCTCACCTTAGTATGATTGTGACAGTCTTTTGTTTTGCTATGGATTTTCCGAGCTCTGATGATGATGATGATGGTGATGATGATGATGATGAAGATATGAAAGGGATTCATAGAACTATTCTATCTTTTTAGCTTGAGAATACAACTACATATATTCAAACTACTAAGGTTACACAAGAATACGTACGTACGTAACGTATGATTTTCAATAGGTGCCTAATTTAGGCTGCGGGTCCATTGAGGCGAAGAGGAGCGGAGATGTGCAAAATTGGCCAATGAGACCGCATCACAGTGTTTCGAATATTGAATTTGAAGAATGTAATTGGTCAATTTTGCATATCTCCGCTCCTCTCCGCCTCAATGGAGCTGCAGCCTTAAATTCCATAAAGTATGGCAAATCATTTTATAGCATCTACTACATAACTTCAAAGTACAAGTGTGTTTTTTGCGGTTCCAAACTTTAAGCAACGTTTTCACAATTGTCGTTTTTTCACTTTTGCGAGTTGGATGAGTTATAAAAAAAGAAGCGCTTGGAGACAATTTTTTTTTACCGAAAGATAGTTTATGCTTTCTTATATTACAAACTACGAATAACTCAATTAATATCGACAAAGTAGAAATTCTACCCTAAAATAGGAACAAATATGACATTGACTATTTCTTTAGGTAATCGACAAAGTGGGACACTGGGCACTAAAATTTGAGGCCTTAAAAAAGTGCATAAATTAAACATTTGCGCGTCAAAATCAAAATCATAGGTTTAAAACAGTATGTTCTATAGGTTTTCTTGGAAAGTCGATTTTCGGTAGGTTTTGCCATATTTCACTAAACTGCCCGTAGCTCCGTAACTAGAATCGATAAAGTGGGACGTTTTACTAAACTCAAACACAAAATGCTTATGTAAATTTTGTAATTGTTTTTCATGAATAAATATTAGTACATTGTGCATCAAGTGAGGTAAGTACGAAATCACTAACGAGATTGTTAGAATGACGAGTTAGTATTCCGCTTACCGACCGTGATGCATACAATGTTTTTCATCACACCTGCCGACAAAAAAAAGTTTTAAGACGAAATACTATTCAATGACGTACTGACATTTCTATTACTCCCTAGGGAATTTCACTTTTCTATTACTCCCGCTGTGCATGCGAGCAATGGCACGCTTAAATAGCAAGTGTGATGAAAATAATACGAGTAATAATAATACAGTGGCCGCAAAATGTGTGACGCGCTCTTATAATAATGTCAGTAAAAATATCGTTGTGCATGTCCAATATTTCCTGTCTTCATAGCAAATGATACTTTTGCCGATGACTATATCTGGACATCATAATTATACAGGGCGTTCCAAAGTTATGTTATAGACATGAAGGGGAAGTACCTTAAATATCTTAGATAGTGTATTTTACTGAAAGAAGACTTAATGTTATTTTTAAAATTTAGTAATAGTGCATTCAAAGTTTTTCAAAAAATTACTTGCTTCACCCGGAAATCGAACCAACTACAATTTTTTTTCGAATTTTGAACCAAACTTGTTTGGTTATTCTTTTACTTTTAGGTAATGTTTCTTAAGAAAAATTGTTATTTTTTGTCCATTCTTTCGAATGACATCATAAAATTACGAAAAAAAAAATTTCGTATAAAGTAGGTTCGATGCCTAGGAAAAGCAAAAATTTTTTTGGATTATTTTTAATGCAGTATTATTTAATATTCAAAATAAAATAAAGTCTTCTTTCAGCAAAATATCCTATCTATGATATTTAAGGTACTTCCCCTTCATGTCCCATAACTTTGGGACGACCACAAGGATGACAAAGATATTGAAGGAGTACGTAGGGCGTTGGTGGTTCGCGGAAATATGTTAGCCCGCAGGATTTCTCGATGCTCTAACGAGGTCAAGGTTCGCTATTTAGTGCATACTCTCAATACTTTTTTCCCCTCACTAGCTCGTAAAGCGTTCGTTTATCCTTTAATACGAGCGGGTAAAAACGCTTTTTACCAACTTGTGAATAAAGTAATTTGACCATGCTCTAATTGTCATGTTCTGCCATCTATTGAACATATTGCGAAAACACAAATCAAATTATTTATTAACTAAATATTTTGATTTGTACTTTTAATTTTTCTCCAGTAGTCACACTACTTAATACTATATAAATTATAAATATTAGATGTCATATACCAAAGAAAAACGACCAAGATCACCTATGTCCGAGGTGGGGATCGAACCCACGTAATCAGCTTTCGCGGCTGATGCCTGTACCCCTCGGCCACTCGGTCTTAGCAACCACCGGTCAAATTTCTCGGGTATATGCAATCCCTTACAAGGCTAGGCGCCTTTGACCATTCTCTAAGGGCAAGCACTAACTACATGCCTGCACCTCCTATTAGAATACTTTACAGTTTTCTAGAATAGCTAGAGAGAGATGGTGCTGCCATCTATTGAACATATTGCGAAAACACAAATCAAATTATTTATTAACTAAATATTTTGATTTGTACTTTGAATTTTTCTCCAGTAGTCACACTACTTAATACTATATAAATTATAAATATTAGATGTCATATACCAAAGAAAACCGGCCAAGTGCGAGTTGGACTCGCGCGCAAAGGGTTCCGTACCATTATCAATTTATTATTAAAACAATACAGTTAAATCAACCTACTTCAAAAACTATAGGAAGTAATTTAATCAAATCAAAAATCGTTGATAGAGTTTATTAATGTGCATAACATATATTTTTTTTAGAATTTTATAAGGCGTAGTTTAAAAAATAAAGGGGGGGGGACACATTTTTCATACTTTGAGAGCTGATATCTCGAAAATGATTTGCTTAAATAAAAATAAAATGTATCAACCTTCATATCATTTTCAAAGACCTTTCTATTAATACCCCACACGCTTATATACAACTAAAAATTTTTTTTTATCCCCCAGTTACATGTATGGAGGGCCCCCACCCCAATGGTTTTTTTTACAATTTAGTATCATAATCCTGTAGCGGTTCATACAACACATACCCTTACCAAATTTCGTTACTGTAGCATTTATAGTTTCCGAGTAAATTGGCTGTGACAGACGGACAGACGGACAGACGGACATGACGAATCTATAAGGGTTCCGTTTTTGCCATTTTGGCTACGGAACCCTAAAAAACGACCAAGATTACCTATGTCCGAGGTGGGGATCGAACCCACGTACTCAGCTTTCGCGGCTGATGCCTGTACCCCTCGGCCACTCGGTCTTAGCAACCACCGGTCAAATTTCTCGGGTATATGCAATAGGGTGGGTCATTTTTCAAAAATTTCGATTTTCTGAAGAGAATAGTTACAAAACGGTGCCATTTGATATTTGATTATCACTCGTATTTTTATTATATTTTTAATTTAAGTTTTTCTGCCTCCGGATTTGATTCGTAATTTTCCTATAATGTATGGAGCTTCAAAAAAAAAAGTTATTATTTTCGACTTTTTTGTCGTCTCTTTTGGCTCCATAACTATAGAAAAGCTATTTCCAGGTAAACACAATACTCGAACATAGCTCAAGTTGCAATAAAAAGTAAAAACATAGATATCAACTGTGGTCAGTACAAAATGTACTGAAGTTTCTATGAAATCTTTCAATTAGATCCGGAGGCAGAAAATTAATTCCGATGGTCAAATAATTTTGCACACTCTTTGTCGACCTAATTACGAAACTATTGACAACTGTTCCCAGTAAAAAACAAATACTTTTTTTTTCTCCATACATTAGTGACCCACCCTAATATGCAATCCCTTACCAGGCTAGGCGCCTTTGACCATTCTCTAAGGGCAAGCACTAACTACATGCCTGCACCTCCTATTAGAATACTTTACAGTTTTCTAGAATAGCTAGAGAGAGATGGTGCTGCCATCTATTGAACATATTGCGAAAACACAAATCAAATTATTTATTAACTAAATATTTTGATTTGTACTTTTAATTTATCTCCAGTAGTCACACTACTTAATACTATATAAATTATAAATATTAGATGTCATATATCAAAGAAAAACGACCAAGATCACCTATGTCCGAGGTGGGGATCGAATCCACGTACTCAGCTTTCGCGGCTGATGCCTGTACCCCTCGGCCACTCGGTCTTAGCAACCACCGGTCAAATTTCTCGGGTATATGCAATCCCTTACAAGGCTAGGCGCCTTTGACCATTCTCTAAGGGCAAGCACTAACTACATGCCTGCACCACCTATTAGAATACTTTACAGTTTTCTAGAATAGCTAGAGAGAGATGGTGCTGCCATCTATTGAACATATTGCGAAAACACAAATCAAATTATTTATTAACTAAATATTTTGATTTGTACTTTTAATTTTTCTCCAGTAGTCACACTACTCAATACTATATAAATTATAAATATTAGATGTCATATACCATCTAGCTGGAAAACTGTAAAGTATTCTAATAGGAGGTGCAGGCATGTAGTTAGTGCTTGCCCTTAGAGAATGGTCAAAGGCGCCTAGCCTTGTAAGGGATTGCATATACCCGAGAAATTTGACCGGTGGTTGCTAAGACCGAGTGGCCGAGGGGTACAGGCATCAGCCGCGAAAGCTGAGTACGTGGGTTCGATCCCCACCTCGGACATAGGTGATCTTGGTCGTTTTTCTTTGGTATATGACATCTAATATTTATAATTTGTCATGTTCTAATTAATAAGTGGATGTAGATCATCATCATCATCATAATTAAGGGGGCCTGGCCCCCTGTCGTTGCAGCATCCTCCATTCGGCCCTGTTTTGGGCTTTCGTCTCGACATCTTGGTACGTAGATCACGTTACTGGTAACGTTGGTAACTTACTGGTAATGTTTCCAAATGGAAACTTACTGGTAGGGTGGCGGGAATATTACCACGACCTATCACTACTTGCTCTACTTGCGTGCCGAATTATTTGGTACGAATAATTTTAATGCTCTTTTAAGTAAAAATTATACTACCACGACCTATCACTACTTGCTCTACTTGCGTGCCGAATTATTTGGTATGAATAATTTTAATGCTCTTTTAAGTAAAAATTATGTGTCAGAATATGTCTTAAAATATCCATGTATTTATAAAGTCGTCGTAAATGATGGATTTGACAATTTCAGACAGAGCCAGAAGATGCAACACCTCGAACTATTATTCAAGCGAGGCAATTGACATGACACCGTATGCTGCTGACACTTCGACTCCCGTCTGCCAATTGTGTTCATGTATTTATCCTAGAATGATGTACTGTTCAAAGGTCTCATGTGACTTAAGTAATAAAGAAGATATAGAGGCAAAACACAGAAATATCTCTGAATACATAAGAAGGCGGTTCTATATGGGCGGTTACAGATGTGCGTTGTAAGCCTCATGTCTGGTTAAATAATTTATTTTTCACACCACCTATTCGAAAACGTGCTTTTTCTTCCCTGTTAGGAACTTTTCTTTGCTAGGTAGTAGCATTTTTCTGTTCAAGAACTTTCTATTGCCTTAGTGATTCAGAATCAATTATTTGCATAAAAAATATCAAATTTATTTTATCGATCTCTTACTGCAAATACCACTAATCTGCACAAATCAGGTTTCGATAGAATCAATTTTATTTTTTTTATTCTTTTTTTTTATTCTGGAAGTTTTAGCGAATAAGCTATGTCACCCCCGTAATACAAACATCACAAATCATACATAATGGACTATCTACACATTAACGATTGAAGAAAGATAAATATTCATTAGATCCCTGGCCACATAAGAGGTATTTTCTTTGTATGCCAATATGCATGATTGCACAATTGCGCATCGTTCTTAAACATTTGAGATCTCAACCAAAACTTAGCCGCCAGGTACTTCCTGCGCAGGTGTAAGGGTGGGAGACACAGATCACTTTCCATCGCTTTTAAAGGGAGTCGTTCTAATAAAACCCCCAATTACACGCATTGCCAGATCTTGCACTGTGTTGAGTTTGTTTGGATGACTGTTTACGAGCCCCGATGCATATGTTCTCGTCCAGTTAGACAGTTTTTCGAGATTATCCCGTTCATCCGGGGGAAAAGGTTTAGAGACAAAACCTTCACTATTCAATAGTAGTACTAAAATAGTTTCTTTGAGTATAAAATATTTGGACTTAATAAATCAGAATAAAAAAAAAACTATATTACGAGAGGTATTTTTTAAAATTTTTTCCACAATTTTTAATTTTGTAAATAATCAATGAATGTAAAGAACGCCATTAATATTAAAGACGACATGGTACACCTGATGCACTGCGAATTTTGCGTCAAGCTTATAAGCGCGGAATTACGATGGAGAACGAAAATATAATTTAGACACTGGTTTGTTAAAATCGATTTATTAAACAACAAAAGCGTACTTCAGATTGTTGTGTCTCTTGAAATGTAGTACATTAACCATGACTAACGTTCATACAATTTATCGTTAGCATAATGTGATCATTTTTAAAATATTCAAAAATTTGTAAAAATTGTTTCGAACTAGACGAACTCCACTGCATCGGGGCTCATATACTAGTATCATATTAAAAGCTAGAATAATCAAAATTCTACTGCGAATTAGCGTTATAACTATATAGCCGTCTCAAATGTGTAGGATGAATCTCCTAATTACTTCCAGTAAGTACTTTAAATACGTTTATAAACCTAAACAACTTATCTCATTAACGTGCCTGCCCCATTTTAAACTTCTGTCTAGCCACATGCCCAAGTACCTAACGCTGTCCACCTGCTGTATAATAATGAGTGTTATCAAAACTTAGTTTTAATTGATTAGTCCTTTTTCCCCTGATAAATAGACATACTTTTGTTTTTTTATGTGAAATATCTAAGCCTAGATACTCGATGAATTTTGAGAAAATGTTCATCGCACTTTGTACGTCCGCGGTTGCCCATGATAAGTTTTTGTTGAAACTACATAATGACAAAGTCGTCACCGTACAGTGAAATAAACACATGTTGTATGTTATGGCATATTTTGCTTGTTGCTTTATGAAATAGGGTTGGTGACATCAGATCAGTGCCGGATTTACCTGTAGGCCAAGTAGGCCATGGCCTAGAGCGGCAGATTTTAGGGGCGGCAGAATTGGCAGCAAAAAAAAGTTTTTTTGGTGTCAATAATATAATTTGGCAGATTTTACAAGCGGCAGAGTAGAAGCAAACTTTTTTAAACTTCGGCCATGGCGGCAGAATTATAAAGGGTGGAAGGGAGCGACCGAGTCTAACAACCATTACGATGAACTTTCAGTAACATAGTACCAACATCGAAATATCTATAAAATAATGTATCCCCTCATACACAGTGAGTGATTAATAGAATTCAATAGCGTGGAAAAGTCAATTTTAACCAAGATACTTGTACAGTGCTTTGTATGAAAAATAATATCAATATGCGACTCTACCCTTGTCACACAAGCTCTAGAAAGCGGTCCTTGAATTGGAAAATGAAGAAGTTCTAACAAAAATTAAAAATTGGTCTCAGCATAATTAAACCATTAAATAAATTTCAACTGGGTTTTTATACTCAATTAAAATTATTTTTACTACGCAAGTGCGGGTGGTTCGAAAAACCCGCTCAGCTCGAAGGTGTTGATACATTTTCTCGCCAGTCTGCCTGCGACCACGGTTGTAACGTCATGCTCGAAACGTCAGGATAAAAATAAACGTAAGTTTACGCGATTAAGATCCGTTTATCATTAAAATATCAAATCAATCAATATTACAATAAAACCACAAGACAATATTATATGGCTTTAATGTTATCTGATAATTAACAATTATTGAAAACAACCTTTAGTTCCATCTTGTAGCCATGTTTGGTAGCTCAGCTCATGGTTGGCTTCCAAATGAGTAAAATATTCCTGATTCCAAGCTGAATACAAAATGGTAATTATTTAGCCGCATCTTGTAGCCTGGTTTGGTAGCTGGCTTTTAAATAAGAAAAATATTCCTGCTGGCAATGAAACGGGAATTCTGAAGTCCGAGGAAGTAAGTAGCTGGCGTTTAATCTTTGTGTGAGATATTTTTCAAACTGCACGCTATACACGACCTTTTTTTTTAAAGGAATCCGCGTACTAAAGCACCTCAAATACACCTAGAACAGCAATTTCCATGCGACTAAAAAGAATAAGAACTTTAATGAAAGTTTCTGAAATTACAGACTCTCAATCTTCAATAGAAAGAATTTACAAAATGATAAAATCAGCGTCGCACACTGGAGGATAAGAGAATCTTTCCCATTTGGTAGCTGGCCCCAAGATAGAAAAACACGTATCTTATTTCGTAGCTAGCTACCAAATATATGGCTACCAGATGGGACCAAAATCTGAAAAACAGTTATTGTAACGTTCAATAATTAAAAATAAATCTGGGAATAATGAAACCTTCTAATCAATTGGAATTGCGTTTTTATTGTAAATTTATTTGTAGTGCGCTAACAGACGACATTTCAGTATTTTTTACAATTAAATAACAAACATAATGAAAGAAAGTTACCTGATTATTAACAATTAAAGAAACAATCAGAAAAAACGTCGCATATACCTATTAATGTAATGGATTTAAAACGTACGTTTCAGGGGTTTCTTCTTTGAGTAGACTACTTCGAATCAGGAATATTTTTCTCACGTGGAAGTCAGCTATGAGCAACCAAATCTGGCTACAAGATGGGACTAAAAGTTGTTTTCTACAATTGTTGATTATCAGATATATTTAAAGCCAAATAATGATGTTTTCTGGTTTTATTGTAACATTGATTGATTTGTTGTTAGCGAGTGAGCGTATTAAAAATAATTTTAATTAACTATAAAAACAGAGTTGGAATTTATTAAATGGTTAATTATGCTCAGAGTGATTTTTAATTTTTGAATTTTAGAACTTCTTTATTTTAGAACTGAAGATGAACTGGGACAAAAGCCAGGAGAAAGAAGAAGAAGAAGAACTTCTTTATTTTCCCAATTTAAGGACCGCTATCTAAACTATCTAGAGTTTGTGTGATAAGGGTAGAGTCGTATATTATTATTTATTTCCATACAAAGTACAAGCCCAGTCTCTTCGCATAAACTCTAATCTACCACTGTATCGGTCTCTGTATGTTGGCTGGGCGTCCATCCCTCCACACCAGCTAAAAGTTCGCGTACTGTACAAGTTAAGAGAAGGTCTGCTACTGCGAACACCGAAATTCGTAAATTGCCCGAAATTTAAAATTTGCGGATATCGTAGTTCGCGGTAGGGATGCTGGATTTCCTTTCCTGTCACGAACGCTCCGGTACGCACACACGGATGTGAAATGAAATACCTGCCAAAGTGTCCAAGTGTTCCTAAACGACTAATGTACGAAGCTTTTTTTACGTTTCCTAACAAATTATTCAAATTAGCACAGTGGATAGGGGCGGCAAAATATAAATGGCCTACAGGCGGCACTGCATCAGATCACCCTGTGTTATACCCATTCCGGTAATACGAGCAATAGTTTCAGTAGGTACTAGTATCTATTACTAGAATTCTTTCTTTCAAGAGTTCTCACAAGTAGCTACACAAGATGGCTCCGATTCCAATACCATCCAGGACGGATTGTGGGACTTAATGGAATCAATAATAAAACTTATCTTCAACTGAGTAAATGTATTAAAATATATTTAAATTAATTACATTGACAACTTATATCATCAAGAAAAACAGAAACTTAAATTATTCTAACATATTGGCATAACGACTTAAATGACAGCTTAGCCGCCAGCGTTTCGCAGGCGGTAGTAAGCAACCCAAAGAGGTTTGCCACATCAACCTCCCCCGAGACCTTTCAAGGTCGATATCGTAAAGGAAACCAAACCCGACGACCAGAACGGGTCCTCTTAGGCTCGGCGACGGAAGGAGTAGGATTGACTATGTCCGGTGCTGGTGCAGCAACAGAAACTGGGGAATCGCTACAACTATCTGGCTTATCTGATAAAATGAACGCTGGTTTCAATCTACCAATAGATACGGAAATAGCTTTTCCCGAAATGTTGATGACGAAATATTTGTCCTTTCTTTCTAAAACTTGATATGGACTCGCGTAAGGTGGCTGAAGTGATTTACGCACCAAATCTTGCCTTACGAATACATGTGAAACGGTGAACAGATCTTTGTATACAAATATTTTGGAAGTCCCATGGCGTGCTACAGGAGAAGGATGTAAACTTAAATAACCAAAAGTAGCAATAACGGTATTATTCACGGCCAAAAAGTTCGTAGTTTATCCGGCAACGTTTTTGTCCACGCAAATAACTCACAGAAAAAACACATAAATCTGAACCGGTGTCGATCAAAAATTGGAGTTTAGATCTAGCGTCAGTGACAAATAAACGGGAAGACGTTAAATTACATTCGCCGTTTGTGTCACTATGCTTACCAGCCGCTTCGTGCGACTGGCTAACTAGTTTTTTGGATAATTACAAGGAGGGATACACTTATCTGCGCGATCGCCGAATGTGAAATGGTACCAGCAGTACTGCCAGCCGCTGTCTGTACGGGGACGACTGCTCGAGCGGTGACGTTGTCCGGGGCGAAACCGTGATCTTGGCTTAGAGTTTGCACGACGCGTTGACTCGGACATGGCATCAATCCTATTAGACAAAACTTCAATTTTTTTGCTCAAGTCGTCGATAACCGAACACTGCGTGGTAGACGTTAAAGCAACTGACAGTTGGGGTGTAGTCATAAGCGAATTAGCTTCGTATGCTTTGTCAGCCATCTGAGATATTTTTTCTAAAGGGACACCGTCGTCCTGCATCGCAATCAGACTTTGCAGCAGAGGTGGGAGACGGTTTGACCATACAGTGCGTATAAATTCGTCGGGATAATTGGGGGCCGGCAAGGTTGCCAAGATGGCGTAGGAACTGGCTAGGCTTCCTGTCTCCGAGTTCCTCCATTGTCATCAGCTGTTTGATTTTCTCATTCCGTGAAGCTGACGTACGGGAAATTAGCTCTTTTTTTAACGTCTCGTACTTGTTTTCTTTCGGCGGACTTACAATTATGTCTTCTACTTCTGTCGCGTATTTTGCTTCCAATACCGAAATCACATGGTAATATTTTGTGGAATCCGAAGTAATTCCCGCGACTTCGAATTGACCTTCTATTTGTGAAAACCATAATGCTGCTTTGTTAGGCCAAAACGGTGGAATATTAACGCTGACGCGACAATTGCAACCGGGTCGATGTTGCTTCCAGTTTCCGTCATTGTAAATTATGTTCTAAAATATATATCGGTGGTCACCAGTTGTGGGACTTAATGGAATCAATAATAAAACTTATTTTGAAATGAGTAAATGTATTAAAATATATTTAAATTAATTACATTGACAACTTATATCATCAAGAAAAACAGAAACTAAAATTATTCTAACATATTGACATAACAACTTAAATGACAGCTTAGCCGCCAGCGTTTCGCAGGCGGTAGTAAGCAACCCAAAGGGGTTGCTTACTACCGCCCGAATTAGGCGAATATTTTTTCAGAGTATCACTCCTTGGCACACACAGTGGCCGTACGCCAAATTTCGCGAGGCCCAAAGGCCTGTGTTACTGAGATGTTGTTCGGACTTCGCGGTCTTGACGCATCGCCATCGGGCCTTCGGTCCTCTGGCTCGGCTTATTTAGGTTCTGCGGTACTTGAGCGCTTGGTAGCTAAATTTTCTCGGAGCTCGGCCTTGGACCTCGCTTTGAATTACTTAGAGGAGGCACGCTTGGGGTGAAGCTCCGGACTTTCGGCACTCCGGAATTTCTACCTTCGGCCTCCCACTCTGAATCTCTATCATAGATTTACATAGGTTTTGCTAATGTTCCGTCCCTTCCGCAGCGAGGCCTTCAACCGCATCCAAAATTATTGGGGTTACCGACCCCCTCGGAACCCGAAGTGAAGTTCCGGGCCTTAGGCCCTCCGCGGGGTCCGCCTACGTTCTCCCGACCTGAAGACTCGCCCTTCGGGCTTGCTTAACTTACTCGGGATTTTGACTTTTTGTTCCGGGGCGCCGTCATCTTGGAATTAGGTATTCCAAAATTTTTTCTGAGTATCACTCACTGGGCCTACATGCCATGCATGTGGCCGTACTTTAGCGCGATCGGACCATTATTTTGAAAATTTCATATAAATGCTTTTTTGGCGATAGTAAATGAAGGCGATTTTGTTGTAAGCGCTATTTATGTCCATGAAACATCCGACAGTGGGAGCTCCTACAGTAAAACCCATTTGAATACGAGTTACTAATCTCGATAAATTTATACAAGATCTTGATCTTCTAAATAAAAAAAATAAAAATTCTTTATTTCAGACCATGGTTGCGATACATATTTTGTTAGTGATATCTTAAAACTTATAATTATGTTAGTAATACTTAGATCTACCTATAACTACCTCAATCCAGTACTTAATTATTGGGCTATCTAGGCGCTCGTCTAACACCCTTAGCATGCCGTTACTGCTGCCTCGGACACGTCTCAGCAATGAGGCTATTCTCTTTCGCCTGATGGCGTAGAAGTCGTCCGTTTGCGCCTCCGCGAACATGCCTGACGCACTGCAACGCCTCGGCAGCCTCAACAGCATTCTAAGGATGTTATTGTACTGGACCCGCAATGTATTGTAGGCCCTTAGAGTAAAACTTGCCCACAGACTGCACGTGTAAAACGTCTGACAGAACGCTTTAAATAGTGTCAGCTTTAGTTCTGCGTTACATCGTGCAAATCTGCGGGCAAGCATATTACCTCTTATTGACATGGCCCTCCTTTCTCTCTCCATATCCAAGTCATCCCTCAACTCGTTATTGATTACATGACCCAGGTATTTGAACCTGTCTACAACTCCGAGTGCCACTCCCCCCAGCATGATCCTAGGTACAAAAGTCGGATTATATTTTCGAGCCTTAAAAACCATTACCACGCTTTTTCCTGCATTGTAACTAAGACCATGCCTCCCCGCGTAGTCTTCATACGTTGCAACAAGTTTCCTAATCAACTGAGGGCCCCAGCAGCACCATGTCATCAGCGTAACTGATGTTGTTGAAACATGTCTGACCAATGTGACAACCTACACGCATGCTGCTGAGCTCCCCGATTAACTCGTTTACATATAAGTTAAAGAGGACTGGGGAAGAAAGACCCCCCTGCCTTACCCCGCACTGGAGCTTATATTCGTCGGAGTCAACTCCTGCCCATCTCACACGATTGATCTGGCTGCTGTACCAGTACTTCAGTAGCTCAACGTATTCTTTTGGCACACCCGTTTTTTCTAGCTTGGTCCAAAGTATATCGTACGCAACCAGATCGAACGCTTTCGATAGATTCAGAAAACACGCATATACAGTGTGTGGTCTTTAACACGGGAGAAAAATGAAATGAGTGACTCCTTAGACTATCAGCAATAATCCTGTAAAGGTCCCGGTGTTTCAAAGTGGTTAAGTTCGGAGATATTGTCATTCAAAGCTATGGACCTTTAGTACTGGATCCTGGCATCACGATGTCGTAGCTTGTCAGTCGCAAGACATCTTGATAGTATACCAGGTAGGAAGTCATAACAATAATTTTGTTTGCATTTTTACACTAATTTGATACGGTTTTGAAAAAAAAATTGTACATTTTTCAATGATTCAAAAATGATAAGTTATTGATAACTTTTAATTCAAGTAAATGAACCCATAATAATGAAAAATACATGAACAAAAAATTACAAAAAATTTTTTTTTTTTTTAATTACAATATGTGGAAATGATTGTTGATCAGCTTATTAATGCACCGTTTAAATTTTCACCCCGGTTGTAGGCCACACACTGTATAGGCGTAGTTCTATCCGTATAGTACTTGACCGCTTGCTTAAGGCACAAAATTGCAGTTTCAGTTGAAAGCTCCGGTCTGAAACCGAATTGCGCGTCGTGCAACTTCACATGCTAACAAAGCTGTGCATTAAGCAAACTGTCAAGTACTTTTGCTAGCACCGTTGCAAGTGAGATAGGTCTGTAGTTCCCTGGATCTGACAAATCCACCGTTTTATTTTTCACCAGCGGAATTACTACAGTTCTCGCGAGTTGCTCGGGAACGTAAGCGTGTCTTAAGCACAGCGTATAAAACATAGCAAGCACACGTGGCATATGTACCCCAGCATGCTTAAGATGTTCAATGCTGAGACCATCATAGCCGGGCGATTTTCCCCTAACCATCTGTTTGATAACTAAATCCACTTCTTTAGTCGTAAACTTTATGTTACTACTACCTATGACTGTCTCAGCATTGCCCAACTCGACTGACCTTGGCAATAAGTGGATTGGACAGTGAACACACGCTTAAAGTGGTTAGCGATTGTTTTCCTATCACTTTACCCACCTACATTCACTGGGACACCTGTACGAGGGTTAGACTTGTTTGTGTTCTTCCAGAAGGCCTTAAAATCTTTTGCTGCCCGGTTCGAGGCTAGGATATTGCTTTTTATTTGTTCCTGCCTATCCTGACACCATTTCAGCTTTGATTTAAAAAGCCTCCTGCTTTCGCACATCTCCTTATACACTAACCCCTGTGAGGGTTTATTTGCTACCCAGTTTGAAAATTTAAGCCTAGCATCCTTATGAGCATCGGCCACATACCTATTCCACCCAGCTATACGTGCCCCTCTCTTACAATATGTTACTTTACTTAACCTGCGTGCCGCCTCTGTCAGTTCGTTAGTAATATAATTATATACATTTTATCTAGTATAACTTTATGGTTGTGTTCCTTACATAAATGATCTGCACACACTTTGAGTTCGGCTGGAAAATCAAGCAATCTCAGCTTACTATGGCACTGCGCCTGCTCAACTTGTGACGCCTCTCTTTCCCCCCAAATTACACCTTTATTTGGCACATCATTTAACATACACTTAATTTGTATCTTAGATAAATCACAGTCAATCACAAGCGGCAGGTGATCAGACCAATACACGTCATATTTTACCTGTACGTATCCGCGCTGCTTCAGTGACGATGCAGTGGTCTAACCACCTGTTACATCCATGAGAGTCACTGGTATAGTTTAGTTAGTTTATTTAATCTCAATATACAAGTTTCGTATAAGTAGGTATGCATTTTGCTTATATTACTACTCATATATTGAACGTTCAATAATAATGAAAAATTATATTACTTACTAATTAGTAAAAAATTACAAACAAATCAAATTATAGCACAATTATTAACAATCAAATTAAATACAATAAAAATTAAAAATTAAAATCTGGTACTAGGGGTACCTATCAATAAGTTATTTATATGTATAAGTACGAGAATTCACTCCCAAGGTATCCATATCAACACAACACCACTTTTGTAACTCACAAAACTGCAGCAACTCGCGACAGAATAACTCGCCTGGATGGGAGTTAAAATCTCCGAGGACATAAACCGCCTGAACATCCGCATTTTCCGCACTAATCTACTGACACTTCTGAGAACACTGATTTTCTCCATAAAATAGCAACACCTCCATGGGGTCGCCCAACAAGCAATCCCGCGCCGCTATCCACCGTCGAGGTTCCCATGTACGCGAAATCATCGTGTATTGTCCCGAGCAATGGTAAGTCATGGTCCAAAGTCCATGTCTCTCGCAATGCTAAGATATCCGCTATTTGACATAGCTCCCTTATTCCTTCAATCGACCTTTTAAGAGATTTACAGTTAAAACTGACTAATCTGCATAAAACCTATTGTTACACCTGAAAAGCAATATTTTTTTTCCAAATACTATTCCAGTCGGCGAGTAATGATTGTGTGAAAAACTTTACAGAAACATGACAACAATGCAATTGGTCGAACCTCTCCAGAATAAGCTTTAGCAGCTTCGGTGCAGAAACAATACTCGGAACAAAACTATACTCGAAAAATCTATTATACAATGTTCTTAGCATATGCTTGCCTACTTCCGGTAGGATACGAGACATTGCCTGCCCCTGGAGCCGTGTCCGAGCGTTTACCACAATTGTTTAGTTCCTGGATCGTAACCGGTGAGGTTAGCAGTCTATTCGGGTGAACCAGTAGTAGATTTTTTCTCTCTTGATAATGTCAGACGATTCGAAAATGCTTATTAATAAGCTTACTTGAATAAAGAATAGTTTGACTTTGACTTTGATCATTTGATCTAAATTACTAAGTAAAGTTTCTAGTTTTTCTCTGTTGACACTAGGTCGCATCGATTTGTAACCTTTGATCCACCTCATTTTGGGCCACATTTCTCTGGAAGAGGTCACACAGTCGTGATATCATTACAAAACTTTTGCCAAGACTTCTGTTTCTGGCGTTGGATTGCTGTCCGCGCATTCTTTACCTTAGATTGTAAGAAATCGAGATTGTCAAGTGTAGGATTTTTCCTAAACTTTGCTAAGGCCAAGCGTCTTTCAGCGACTAATTTCGGAAGCTCCTGCGTTCAGTAGGTAGTAAAGTAATCATATGCTTCTTGATGGTCTAATGGCAGGATAATTTCAGATAATTTTTCGCTTATTTGATTCCTATAACCAGCCCAATCAGCAGGGTTACTAATGATTTACCAAAAATAAATTGCCAAAATTTAAGATCCCAAAAAATGTTTTCCAAAATTTCATTTGCCAAATAAAGATTTGCCAATATTATTTTTCTCAAAAAAATGTAACGCAAACATTTTATTTAGTTTAAGAATGTTAAGGCAATGAATCACTTACCAAGTAGTGTTTTGACCAATTTACATTAAGTAAAATGATTCAGTTGGAAAAACATACATTGTATTTTACGCTACTAAAAATAAGGCAAATGATAATATTATTTAATGGAATATTCAAACGCCATCAGTAATTATCAGTTTTTTCGAATACTAGCTACGATTTACAAGCGAAACGGGGCTCTGGAAACTGGTCGACGAAGCCCCGCTGCGCATGGCTTCTATTTCTGCTCTAAGGGATACGAGCCTATCTAGGTTAAGGTGGGGGAACTACAACTTGTTCTTTTTAATGCGGGGGCATCGCCCCCCGGACCTCCCCCCCCTTGTGGAGGGCTTCGCACCCGTCCCCCTTTTTGGTTTTGCATAGATGAGGATGCGTAAACAATTAATATAAATACTGAAGCATTTTCTAGTACTGTTGGACCTACCGCCGCTACACCTGGTTATACAGTCGGAGGCACGCAAGTCCCTGCAAAGACTCAAGATCTTGAGTCTGTGAAGTGATAGCATGCCAAAGACCAAACATACAAGCATGGAACTAGACAGTTACATGGATAAGTTAACAAGTATGGGTAGCGATAAAATGCTGCCCAAATTTGTTTTCCAAAAGAATTTTAAAACTAAAATTCATAATAGAGCCGAATGGGCGGGGGGTCTACAGCCACCAATTTCTGATGGGAACGACCTTATTTGGTACACTGACGGATCCAAGACTGGATCCGGTACGGGCGCAGGCATTTATGCAAACGACTACCGTGGTAGTGTAAGTATGGGCAACTATGCGACTGTATTCCAAGCGGAAACCTACGCGATTATTGCCTGTGCACAGGAGATTATAGATATACAGACCCAAGGTATGAATATCTATATATTAAGCTACAGTCAAGCAGCACTGAAGGCCCTTACGGCACCTAAAGTAGACTCTAGACTAGTATTCAACGGCATCCAAGCTCTGAACAAACTTGGAAGGCGAAACAAAGTGCAACTGGTATGGATCCCAGCGCACGAGGGCTTCCTTGGCAATGAAAATGCAGCTGAGCTTGCAAGAGGGGGTTCTACAAACAACTTTGTAGGACCAGAACCATTTGTAGGACTCTCACAAGGAACCATTAAAACAGCCATGAAAGAGCGAGTTAGATGGAAGCACCAGGAAGAGTGGAACAATCTAACGGGGCTCAGGCATTCAAAGCTCTTTATGCACGAAGTAGACTCGGGCTGGAGCAAAAAGCTTTGGAAATATAGCAAAAGACAACTCAAACTCATAACGGGGGTGTTTACGGGACACTTTGGGGTCAAAACTCTCTTGGCCAAAATGGGTCTTTCTGACAGCATAGACTGTAGAATGTGTGGCGAAGAAGAAGATTCAATGAAACACTTGATGTGTCAATGTCATGCCCTCGCCAGACAAAGGATGAAAGACTTCGGAACTAGTTATCTAGAACCGAAGGAGGTCAAAACACTACCGCTAGGGTCCATCCTCAAACATATTGAGTTGATAGAACAATCCCTGGGGTAGGCGAAACAGGGGGCAATTACACAAAAGATCCCAATGGGTCGAAGTGTATCCGTAAGGGCCCCACAAATAAGATAAGATAAGATAAGTATTTTCTAGACAATGCTTTTCACTCCGCCCTAGCCTAGAAACCTAATTAATCCAAGTTGGTTTTACCCTGGTTTATTAAAATTTGTTGTTAAAATGCCTTTATGAATGAAATTTCAGACATGATAATTGTAGGCGCAGTGAAAATTGACTGTTCGAGTAGTAGAGAAAACAACATTAATAACAATGAAAAACTCCAATTTTTGTCCTTATAATATAAGTTTTGTCATAACAAGTAATTTGACTAAATGTTTATTGTGTAATTTTTTTTTGCATTAATAAAATATTTAGCAAATGACCAAAAAAAATATTTCCTTTTACTAGATTATTAACCTTTAAATATGTAGTGCTTTCACCGAAAATAAAGTCTCAAATCCTTCAGGTTAAGATTAAAAACGCATAAAATTTTTTTTTTTCTTTGCCAAAGTACTTATCCGATTTCTTTGTAATTTGGATATGTTGTAAGCAACATTAAGATATCTTTTTAGAAAAAATAAAATGATTATTTAAAAAAAAAAACAAAAAAAAATGAGATAACATTTTCTACAAAAAAAAAAATAGGTACGAGATTGCGACAATTACCATCATCATGCTGACTGCCTATGATAGTCCACTGCAGGACGTAGGCCTCTCCTATTAACTATGCGTATGGACGCATTAGGAGGCAAATGCCCATAATCGCCACGCTGGGCAAGCGGATTGGCGATCGCAGTAATGTGTCCACTATGATGACGCTGCTGCCCATCATCAATCTTTTATCAAATAGTGGTCAGTGACACTTCAATCCCTTAGTCGACTTTTACGACACCCGCAGGAGGAGTTGGGGCGACAAATGTATTCTTACTGCCGTCACCACACGGCACAATTACCAAATTCGTATATTTTATGTAGAATTTAATAATCTTTAACATATTTTTTTTTTTAATTTCTAAAATCGGGATTAACGATGTGAAATATTCGAATTTGTGACAACCCTTTCTCTTCTTACTCTCTCTAATCAACATATAGTGCAAAACCAAGTTGACAATTAAGTATATTTGTATTGAATTTAGAATCATGCAGCATCATGCTGAGTAGGGCCCATTTCGTGGCACTATGTTTGTATTTGTTTGTTTTCATTCTGTGTGTGTTTTTGTTTGTTTCTTCAAGTGTAATGTGTAGTGTCATGAATAAATGTTTTGAGTTTGAGTTTGAGAATGTGTCGTTTTGCACTATTCTTTACCGGCACATGTGTTTCCGCATACCTATAAACGAAGGTTTTGTTCGCTCGCTTCGCTCGCTCACTGCAGAAATTTTCACTGTTAGGAACAGAATGAAAACTTGGAGGAAAGGGAGAAAATCGACAGTACCTTGTTAGTCTTGGTAATTGTTACTTGTGAGGGATCCCTCGTGGAGCAGGCCTGCTTTCTTCTTATCTTGATTTTCTTATTAGATTTTGTCACGTCAGTCACTTTAGTCTTTGAAGTTAAGCGGAGGAACAATTAAAATGCATAAGGCAGGAGAAATTACCACAATTATTGAATTTTAAAATTATTATGAAGCGAGACACTGTGTCGGCCATTGAAAAGTTTGCAAAAGTAAAGTTTTGAGTCGATGAGTGACCGAATGATAAATTTTGATTTGAGCGATATCCGGTGAGTGATGGAGTGAATAGGAAACGTCAAATGTTGCTAGAATAAAACCCAATAATTCCCTAACATACTGCCCGGGAAGAAATCTCCAAGATTTCTTAATGTAAACTAAGAATTATCTGCCAGAGCACAAGAAAATATATATTGCTAAGAAAGTTATAATTATGTTAAACTAAGTTATAGATTTATTACATTTAGTCAGTGTTGATAAGGAAGAGGACACAGTTTAGATACTGGTCTAACTAAATTGTTGCCTGTACTAGTTTTCAAAGAAGCTACACGTGCTACACCATCTTTGCCTGGCGACAAGGAAACAATGCGTGCCAACTTCCAACAATAAGGAGTAGTGTTTTCGTTTATGATAAGTACTACGTCATTAATTTTAAGATTTTCTGATGGTTTAAACCACTTAGAGCGGGTTTGCAAATGATGCAAATATTCTACATTAAAACGCCGCCAAAACTGTTGGGTTAAACTTTGTAAAAATTGCCAACGAGACAATCGGTTAGGCTTTTCTGCATGAAATTCATATTCTGGTAACGATACCATATTATCCCCAACAAGGAAATGGGCTGGTGTCAAAACGTCTATTTCATTAATGTCATCAGAAATTGGACATAAAGGTCGAGAGTTTAAAATAGATTCGATTTTTGAAAATAGAGTTGCCATTTCCTCAAAAGTAAAGATGGTTTCACCTATTACGCGTTTTAATAATAGTTTTGTAGACCGTACGGCCGTTTCCCATAGTCCTCCCATGTTTGGAGCGGAAGGGGGATTAAAGTGCCACTGAAGCTGATGTTTGAGAAAATAATTTTGAACATCAGAATGTTCAATATTCCCTTTTAAAAAGGAATAGAGTTCTTTCAAGTGATTGTTGGCTCCAACAAAGTTGGTTCCACAATCGGAGTATATGTCAGTACACCACCCTCGTCTACTGACAAAGCGTGTTAGACAGGCTAAGAAACAGTCGGTAGAAAGGTCTGACACCAACTCCAAATGACAAGCTTTCGTGACCATGCAGACAAATATACACAAATATGCTTTAGCAATTGGAGCACGTTTCAATCTACTGGTTTTTATAGAAAAAGGGCCGGCATAGTCTACTCCAACCTTCGAGAAGGGTCGACAGGGAGCTAGTCTCGATGGAGGTAAATCAGCCATTAGATAGTCTGCAGGTTTTGGATTAGCCTTAAAGCATTTGTGACATTTCCAAATTTGTTGTTTAATAACAGTCCGAGCCGATAAAATCCAAAATTGCTTTCGCAAGAGTGACAATAACATGGGTGTACCAACGTGCAAGTAAAGCTCATGATAGTAATTTATTAACAGTATTGTTAAATGATGTGACTTCGGGAGAATCACAGGATGTTTACGTTGAGTGGATAGGTTGGTGTAACTTAATCTTCCTAACACGCGTAGTAACCCTTCCGAATCTATAAAGGGAGAAAGCTTTCGCAGTTTAGTTCGGTGTGACAATCCCTTTTGAACAAGTTTTAACTCAGTGGCGAAGACTGAAGCTTGCACAATTTTTATTAAAGAGTATAAGGCAGTACGCCATTCTACACATGTTAACGGACCAACCCGTTTTGAATTAGGATTCCTACAATTATGAATGAATCGGAGACAATATCCTTGAACCTTCACAAGCGTGTGAAGAGAACTATATTTTGACATAAAGTCAGGACAGTCCTGGTCATAAGTGACCTTGCTTACTTGGATAGGAGATGCTTGTTTTTCACTTAAATCAGACAACACAGTTTTGCGCTGTCGTGAATCATCAGACGGCCAAGTGTCTGGTGATTGTTGAAGCCACGGTGGCGACCACCAAAGAGGATGAGAGCCAAGTTCCGAAGGCATGAGACCTCGGGATGCCACATCAGCAGGATTCATTGAAGACGGTATATGTCTCCAACAGGAAGGAGAGGTGTTTGCTAGAATCTGAGAAACTCGATTTCCTTCAAACATCTTTAATTGATGTACTGGTGTGCGTATCCACGACAATGCAATATTAGAATCGCACCAGATTACAATGTCATGTGCAAGATGAATCAACTCAGAACAATGTTTGGCTATTTTAGCCGCTAAGAGAGCCCCACATAGCTCTAGACGTGGTACAGTCATCTTCGTTTTAATCGGTGCAACTTTGGATTTAGATAACAGCAAGTGGACCTCCACTTCATTGTTGGTTTTCTCAACCCGTAGGTAAACTACAGCAGCATAGCCTTTAAGGGACGCATCGGAAAAAGCGTGAATAGTTAACTTATTGCCATCGGCAGGCAACACAAATCTGCGCAGTTTAATATCTGACAATTCACTGAACTCGTTAATGAACGAGAGCCATTGAGTTTGTTCCTCGACAGGTAAAGGGTCATCCCAACCGATGCCCAAAAGCCACAGCCGTTGCATGAAAGCCTTTGCTGTAAATACCACAGGCATTAGCCAACCACACGGATCGTATATGCAAGCTATATTAGCAAGCACAGCACGCTTTGTCATTCCAGTATTTGAAATTCTACTATGATACGTGAACGCATCAGACATTGGGTTCCATTTAACACCAAGCACCTTAACGGACCCTTCATTTTGAGGTTCAAATGACAATGGTCCTTCACGGACATTGTCAGGCAAGTCCGATAAAAATTCACTATTATTGCTTGACCATTTACGCAACTCGAAACACCCCTGGCGAAGAAGGTCGACCAATTGCTCTCTTATCTCCCGAGCACTGTCAACGTCGGAAGCTCCTGTCACTATATCATCAACGAAAATTTGATTAGACAAAATTTGACTAGCGACTGGGTGTGTAACTTTTCCTTCTTCTGCCAGTTTCAAAATACATCTCATCGCAAGATATGGACTTGGAGAAAGTCCAAAAGTTACGGTTTTTAAACGAAATTCTTCAATGGGATCATCAGAATGTTGACGCCAGAGAATTCTTTGATAGTCGCGATCTTCAGGGTGCACGAGTACCTGTCTGTACATAGCCTTGATGTCACAAGTGAATGCAAGAGGGTGAAGACGAAAACGTAACAATATGTCCACTATGCTACGCTGAAGTTTGGGTCCAACGTGCAGAACATCATTCAAAGACAAGCCAGTGGAAGTGGGCATAGAACCATTATAGACTATTCTTAATTTTGTTGTAGATGACTCTTTGGTCACTGCATGATGACTTAAATAGTATTTGCCACTACCAGGTGGATCAAATACAGGCTCCATGTGATTTTCATCTAGGTATTCTTGTAATACCTTGCTATATTCTAACTTAAGTTCAGGATCCTTTTTAAATCTTCTTTCCAAACTTAAAAGTCTCCGAGTAGCCAACTGATGACTATCACCCAACTCACTTTCATTTCCCTTAAAGGGTAGACGAACAACAAATCGGTGGTCATCATCTCGTGAGACCGTTTTCGAAAAATGATCCTCGATAATTTGATCATCAGGATCAGGTTGTATAAAATCTGGAATCTGTTCAATCTCCCAGAATTTTGTCAAACAATCATCTAATGACACATGATGTGACAACAGATGAGGAACAGGGTCATTGAATTGAGAGGATTTACCCATGATAACCCAACCAAAGACAGTTTTGTAAGCTGCCGGTAAATTGTGAGAAGGCCACACCTTCTCACCATAGAAAATGTCATTATAGACGTCACCGCCTAGTAAAATGTCTATTGGCCTAGACAGGAAGAAGTCATCATCTGCCAATTGCAGATTCTGATAGTTTGACTTTATGTCCGCAGACAGAGAGACTGAAGGTAAATTGCGAGTCGCATAATTCAAAACAACAGCCGATACAGTCAACAATGGTTTGTCTGAAGTCATTGATTTTAAAAATATATTGGCTAAGCCATGTGACTTATGGGGTAAGCAGGGTTCTACTCCATAGATGGCTACTGGCTCATGGTTATGTTTGAGTTGTAAACGCTGAACACATTCCTCAGAGATGATTGAACACTCCGCTCCTGGGTCGATAAACACCCGAACTGCCTGAAAGTGTCCATCACCATTTCCTGCAAGAGCCATAGCAGTACCTAAAGTCACATGTGGCAAGTTAAGCTTGCTGTCCTTTTTAGGAAAGGACTTCAATGTAGCATTGTTAACAATGGAATTTAATTCTTTTTCATCTATAGAAGCAGAAGCTTCACACCTTTCAGCAATGACAGCAGCAGATTTGACTGCAGGTATAGAAACCTCAACATTTGGAGAAGATGCACAGATCAAAGTGTGATGCTTAGCCTGACATATTTTGCATTTATGTAATGAGCTACATTCATGATATTTATGGGATCCAAAACAGTTAAAGCACAAATTTTTAGATTTCAAAAAATCTCGACGCTGTTGAATATTCAAAGCCTTGAATTTATTGCACATATACATGTAATGATCAAGATTGCAATATATGCAACTTATTTCCTTCTTACTTTCTTGGATATGCATCACCATTTTTGGATTATGCTTAGGTTGTTGACCCTTGAAAGCTAGTGGTTTAGATGGCCCACTAACAGATGTCTTTAAAGCATTAGACATTTCCAATGCCTTACACTGGCATTCCAAGAAAGTTAGAAGTTCAGAATATTTAGGGATATCTGACCCTGTTAAACTTAATTCAAATTTTCCGCGTAATTCCATTGGTAACTTCCTTAACAGAATATGTAATAGAATAAATGACCAGTCGTCAGGTTTAAATTTCAATGCTCGAAGAGCAGCTAAATGTTCATTAAACAAGTTTAAAAAACGCCTTAAATCAGACTTCACGTTGACTATTGTCGGAAGAGACATAATTGCTTCCAAATGGGTGTCAGCAATTAGACGAATATTAGAGAAACGATTCTCTAATAAGGTTAAGGCAACACTATAATTCTCATCAGTGAGTGGTAAATGTTTAACCAAGTTCAGAGGTTCACCTGATAAACATGAAATTAAATAATGTAATTTTCTCACAGGCTTGAGTGTCGAACTCTCATCAACAATATTATTGAATATATTTATGAAATTTGTCCATTTAGTGACATCTCCGTCAAAAGTCGGAAGAGAAATACGAGGCAGTGGTATATCCTGCACGCAATTTTGATAGTTGTTTACATTTGTCGGCGGCGAGTTATCACTTGGACATAACTGTGCATAAAGAACACTTACTTTGTTTAACTTTGTATCATACTCCAAGTATTCCTGCATATGTTTTTCGGGGTCGAAACCAGCACGTTTCCCCGCCTCCACAGACACGTAAGTTTCTTTAAATTCATTTTTTATTTGAAGCAGCTCGTTACACCGCGTCGTGAACTCTAGCAATTTCGATTCGCTATCATTGGCGCACTCCGACGCGTTATACACCAGATCTACTTGAAGTTTTGCTAATTTGTATCGAATGTCGGCACTCATTTTGACTATTATTTATTAGACATACATCACAAATTAAACGTAAACAAATAACCGCACGATTCAAGTCAAAGTTGAAAACCGAACTGACAGATGACAGTAGTGACAATCGTTAGTTCACTCACTCGGTTCGCTCACGGGCATAGACTAAAATGAATGGTATGAACTAAAAATGAACGTATCGATCGACGAAGGTTATCATGTCTACCAACACTGACTAAAGAATTATAGGTACAATTCCACCGTCAAATTTGTAAAAAACGAACTTATTATTTTCACAACCTCTAAAAGATTGATCAAAGGATTTAATTATGCACTAGCAGAAAATTAAACGTATGAATCGTAATTACAAACACGTTTAAGACAAGTATGACATAAAATGCGACGCGCGCAGACACAAATTACTTTCGTAAGACAAAATCAAAATGCATTTACATGCAGTCACTTTCGACACAAAATACACGACATGTGCAGACTTAATTACTTTAATTTCTATTAAAGCAAGACAAATGCAAACTTGCAGACAACAAAATGCACCGTGTGCAGACAATTTATTACTTTACGGGAAAAGTAAGGCGAATATTTCAATTGACTTAGCAAAAATGGCCGACAAAAGTTTTACGTACAAGTTTAACTTTAGAATTTTGACACGAAATTTCACAAATAAGGTTCGAAGGAACAAATTTTATGTTAGGAACAGAATGAAAACTTGGAGGAAAGGGAGAAAATCGACAGTACCTTGTTAGTCTTGGTAATTGTTACTTGTGAGGGATCCCTCGTGGAGCAGGCCTGCTTTCTTCTTATCTTGATTTTCTTATTAGATTTTGTCACGTCAGTCACTTTAGTCTTTGAAGTTAAGCGGAGGAACAATTAAAATGCATAAGGCAGGAGAAATTACCACAATTATTGAATTTTAAAATTATTATGAATCGAGACACTGTGTCGGCCATTGAAAAGTTTGCAAAAGTAAAGTTTTGAGTCGATGAGTGACCGAATGATAAATTTTGATTTGAGCGATATCCGGTGAGTGATGGAGTGAATAGGAAACGTCAAATGTTGCTAGAATAAAACCCAATAATTCCCTAACATTCACCCTCACAAAAATATTCAAATCTAATTTCTGTCATATAACACTCGGCGTAAATAATGATATGCCAAGATAGTTTCGGCCAAAATAATGTTCGAAATATTGTTATTTATGCCAAGTGATGTTTCTGCTTCATTAAGATGATGCCAAAATATATTATGCCAAGTCTGTTATGTCCTAAGCGTTTCGGACAAAAAAAGTTATGCCAGATAGAGGGAACCCGTTTAGTACAGTACTCTGCCACAACCTGATTTGTGCAGGTAGCTATTAAACACAAAAATAATTCATTCATAAAACCAGTACTTACAGATAAAAATAAATATAACATTAGATTATATAGCATAAAATAAGTATAGTGAAAAATTATATAAACATAAAAGTTAGTACTAAAAATATATATGAAAAACAACATTATGAACATAAATAATTCTAAGTGATGATAATTATGAACAAAGATTACTTCTAAGTAACGATCATTATGATGTTAAATTGTATGAGAAAAATTTTCGGAGTTCCAATAATCTAAGTTGCAATTTTATAAATACTTTGGCGCACCCGCTCAAAAAACATATTCTTCAATATTTCGACCTACAAAAAACAAAGCTTTGTGTCTTAAATTGTAAACAAATCTACATCTCAGTGCGGTCAAGGCGAGCTTAAAATATTTAAATAAGCTTCGGTACACTATGAATAATCGACATCAAAGATATGTTTACACTTGTGTACCTTCTTGCAAGGGACTCAAGGGAGTAAAGTGAAAAAAAGGAAATATATCTATAACGTCGACTGTACATTCAGCGTCATACAGAGCGTAGCATTCAAAGTAATAAAGAAGTAGTTCACCATACTCCATAACTCCCTAAAATGCTGGCCACATTTCCCCTTTGCAGGGCCAAGCCTAACCTCTGGGCAAAGAAAACACCCGCCCTAGGGTCGCCCGAGACGCCCACTAGCCGGACCGATACTTCCTTCACAATTTTTTTAGTATCGGTCGACCAGGGACCCAAAGTCTCCACCGCAAGCGCCGCAAACTCATAATCGCTCGTTAAAAAAGCATACTTGCGGCGCTTGAGCGTCTGAGCCTGGTCCGCGGCCGTCCCAGACTTTCGAGCGGACCCTTCAACATGGGACGGGGCCAGCGTATCCACACAGGTAGCGTCCCACGCTAATGGGCGACCCAGACTCCATGGCACGAGAGTGCAGCCGTCAGGCCTCTTGCCGTCCGCCGCAGAAAGGCCTGCCGGCTTCAAAGTCGCAGGAAGCGAGGCAGTACTGAGAGCGCGGCGAATCAAATCATTCATGGTGGAATGTCGGTAAATACGGCCAGCGCTCATCCTGCAATGCAGGCCATGCCGACCCAAGCAATCCACCGACAGACCACACCGACTGCAGGCGTGGGCCTCGCATATTTTCAAGCCCAAGCGCAGGCACACCGCAATACGCAGGGCAGTTGGCTTCAAAACGGTACCCAAATTGCGTGACGGAAGCGCGTGCAACCAATACCCTGACTCCTTCTCCGACACAGCCAGGAGTCGGGCTCGTTCTAGGTGGTCACAGGAATCCTGCAAGAGGAGTTTGTACCGTGCCTCCACGTTAATGACGTCCCACGCCACCTGGCTTGACTTGTCCTGCGGGACCAGATCGACCGAATGGTCCGCCCCCCATGCCGATTCTGCCTCTGCCAGACACGACACCGACACGTCAGCGGTTGAAGTTATGCGAAGAATACCGCCAACGAGGGTGAGTGTGCTGTAGGCAGAAGACAAAAACGCTGGTAGGGCCAGACCGCCAGTCATCCGGACACCAAGGTCACCAAACCTTATCGGGAGGGTAGCCTGCGACCAACTATCACGCGTAAAACTGACGTTTAAAATCTTACGAACCGTCTCCTTCAGGAGATTATCTACGCTCGCAGTAATTGCAGGAAATTTCCAGACGGGGGCGCAGCGGAGAACGTACATGAACCGCGGCGAGAACAAGCAAAGGCGCAGAAGGTAAATCGCCATGTGCGGACTAATGTTAAATATTTGGTCCGAGCACCGTTTATTAAAAAGCTAGATTTTAGAGGCTATGGACGCCGGTATAGACTCATCCAAAATCGGCGCTCCCAGAAGAGTGAGAGAGGCGCGAGATAAAATAGAAATATTTGGAGTGAGCAGGTTCATGTCGCTAATCAGAGACGACCGAGTGTTAGCAGGAATGGCATCCGAAATAAACAGCTCACACTTATCGTAGTTCACCGACAGACCAACCTCCGCAAACCTATCGATTACAGTTTTTAGATCGGCTAAAACTGTCGATATATTACTCCCGATAGTGCCGTCGTCGAGGTACCAGCAATTCAACTCCGACGTGAGCTGGGTAATTATTGGGTGGATGGCCAAACTAAATATCACCGGTCCCAGTGGATCCCCCTGCTGGCAGCCCACGCACGAAGGAATTTCGTTATCCTTGTACATGAGGCTAGAAGCTGAACCATAACACTGCCAAAGATAGCCGTAAATCTCCGGGAGATCATTCTCTACCTGAGCCAGAAGGATTCCGCGGTCTATGGAGTTAAAAGCGTTGCACACGTAGATCTTTACCAAAATTTCAAAATTTTTGTTATTTAGTAAAGATCGGGCTGCGTGCACCGCTGCCTCACAACCACCTGTAAGGCCAAATCCCAACTGGACGGGCCTAAATTTCTGCGCCAAACGGGGACGAAACTGAAGACAGCAAATTTTAGACGAAAAGTGTTGCCAACGGCAATGGGCCGAATACCCCCATCTTTTTTCTTCAAAGCGATAAGATTAGCGCCGTACAATACCGGAAGAATTTCTTGGCAAACTTTCCCGGCCAACATTAAATTCGTCAGTACCGTAAGCTCCTCCAGCAACGTTTCACCAGCATCCCCCACGAGTGGACTGACTAAGTCCTTTAAATGCTGCGGTGTGATGCCGTCTAAGCCACCCGCTGAGCCAGCCGGAAAAGAGAGAATTGCCTGCAGAACTGTTTGTTTAGAAACCTGAAGCGGTTGGTCAGAGGCCGCAGGTGGCCTTGGCGGGCAAGGTAGCAGTGAGGACGATGAAACAGCGGGATGCTTATCGAGCAGAGCACTGAGCACGGTAGAAGAGTGTGGCACCAAAGTATCACTAGAAAAAAGTAACCTAGTAGCCCCTTTTAAGTTGCCGTCGGACACCTTTTGCTCAATCTGTTTGCACTTGTTCTTATTTCCACCTACGCTTTGGACGGTTTGGTCTGTGATGTATGATATATCGGTGGAATCCGGACTAGGCAAAGACGACTGGGATAAGTTCCCCTTGATTATAGCGGTTAAAGTGTGACTTGATTTCTTGTGCGGTACTCGAAAGTTTTTGTACGCAAAAGAAAGAAGATTTTCCCAAGCCGAAAAGCTGTTGTCTTTAACCACCTTGGAAATCGCCTCTGATAAACCTCGCGCCGCTAAAGCCCGTGCCCCTTTTGGAATCCGTTTTGTTACTTTACAACCTGCCTTGAAGGTAGCCAATAATTGAGGAAACGACAGGGGGGCCGGACAGGGAGTAGCGGCGCCAGTCCCGCTCTGGACAGAAGTTGAAACACCAGACTTATCAATATGGGGACTGTGGGCACGTACGCAATGTATCTTCAGACCTCGCTGTCCTTTATACAACTTGCGGTCCGAACAGATTGGACATTCCAGAAGCGAAACCTGCGGTTCAGGTACAGACAACAAATAAAAAATAATAATAAAAAAAAAGAAATGAAAAAATACAATAAAATTAATATCAATTCAATATTGTAACACCATGACCACTACTCCCCAATAGATGGAGCTAGTAGTACTGTACTTTACCGCATGTAAATTACTTTTACCTACTACCACGCCGTTAGTTCAACATACGCCACTAGATGGCTCTGCGCGCAAGATAGATGTCGCCAACGACTGTGCACCATAATTTCATGACTCTCGGCCGTCGCCGAGGATTATTTGAGATTCGCAGTAGGGATTAGTTGTTGCACGCTTTATGCCCCAACCAGTGTTTGAGCATTTAAGTGTCGACTAGCTAATACATACTTACAGGCCGTATACGCACTGAAAGGTCATATAAAGCCTGTAAGCGCTTATATATGTAAAAGTCCTCTAGTTGTAATAAAAGTATCTAGACCTTACTCAAGACTTCTTCTTCGCCCCTCGCCCCGCTCTACAGTGGCGCCCTCTCGTGAGGCTAGTCAGCGTAGCGTCGTCGTTGTGCTACGGGTTTGCTACGAAGTGTGACGTCATCAGCGTACTACGAGACGTGAACGTGACGTCATCGGCGTGCTACGACCTTCGTGACGTCACTACGAGCTAAGCTACGCAGGACAACCTATTTTAATGAGCGAAAGAGGAAGACCTGCGAAGTTGAAGAGTCCAACTTATATTATGCGCTCTGGACGTGTTACGAGTTATAAAAGAACGCACCCTAAAACTACGATGCTGTCTCCAGAACAATTCACACAGTTATTGGAAAAGATACCTGTGGCAGCACAACCAAACAAAGGGTCATTCATCACTTGTAAATATGCATACAGCGGAGAAAAGGATCCCGAAGTCGTCGAAGCATTACTCTCTGCCATCAACATCTTCAAGAGATCGGCGGACATCGGCGACGTTACTGCATTAAGCGAGCTTCCTATTATTTTGAAAGGTGAAGCAGGAGTTTGGTGGCTTGGTGTAAAAAGTATGTAACTACGTGGCCTGAATTCGAAAGTCGTCTTCGTGAATACTTTGCGCCTGCTCGTGAAACCTACCAAATATATTTGGACATTGCGCAAGAAAAACAATCAAAAGGAACTACCACCGACGATTTCGTAAGGCGTAAACGGGTGCTATTCTCGCAGCTCCCTAGCCCAGGGCACACTGAGACCCAACAGCTAGACTTAATCTATGGACTGCTACGCCTAGACATCCGAGATAAAGTTCCACGTGCGGATATAAAAGACTTTAAGGAACTAGCAAAAGCGGCCAAAGCAGCAGAACATATACTCAAGGAAAAGGACGCCATCGATACCAAGAGCTTAACGAAGCCTTCCGAAACCTTTCATCACACCACAACCAGTACGAAACCAGACTCTAAAAGGAATAAATGCCGATACTGCCGTAACTTCGGACATTTAGCTGAGAACTGCAGAAAGCTTAGACGTGCTAACGAACAAAAACCGGAACCAGTCTCAGAAGCGTCCAATTCCACTTCAGTGGCGGTTACTCAAGCACCGTCACCATCTGCACCTAGGTTCAAGTGTTATGGCTGTGGGGCCCCTGGTGTAGTTAGATCCAATTGCCCAACATGCCATTCGAGCAAAAACCAGCGGCCACAACCGGAGATTGGATTTTGCTTGATAGACGCTGTAATCGACGCTAGAGATCGCCCAGTAATTTTCGTTGAGATCAGTGGAATAGCTGGTGCAGTATTTTTGGACACCTGTGCCAAGTCCAGCGTCGCATCTTACTGCGCGCTGAAAGAAAAGGGTTACGCATTCAAAGAACATTGGGTCGGAGTCACGCTTGCTGATGGTGAACCAAGACGTCAAATGGTGTTGGTTACAAAAGCTCCAGTCAAGATTAATGATCGTACGGTAATGACAACACTCCTAGTTCTGCCCGAGTCTCGCCGTAATAAAACTCTTCTTGGAGTAGGGTTCATCCAAGATGCCCTAATTGATATCAGCTTGGCGCAAAGCACCTGGAATTTCCTGGATGATCCTACAAATGTTTTCGAACTCTATTCGGAGAGTTTTGTGGATTATGGCAACAAAATCACACTCGCTGCCATAACTCCTGATCTAACTCTGTCACCGTCATTGCCAGAAGGAGGCATCACTGATTGTGTCTACGGTCCGCTCATTAAGATAGATACCCCTTCACCACCCCTTCTCCTATACTGGACGCCTTATATGAAGATGCGAGAGTAAACCTGCAAAATTATGATGAAGATTGCCAATTAGATGGCTTCGATGACAAGCTCTTCCCATCGACGACAATCTCGTCAATTAACGTCACGGTGTTCGACGACTTCCTGAATAGAAACCAAGACGTCTTCACGCCCAATGGTGAACCAGTGAACGGCTTTGAGCATGCGATAGAGACAGGCGAGCACAAGCCAATTTCTGTGCCGCCGTACCGCCTTTCTCCAACGAAAACCGAGGTCCTAAGGAAGGAAGTATCTAAAATGCTAGCAGAAAAGGTGATTGAACCGTGCTCATCTCCTTGGGCCGCTCCTGTAGTGATGGTTCCGAAGAAAGACGGAACCACAAGGGTATGCGTCAACTCAATGCGATCACGACGCCTGATGCATACCCACTGCCGAGGATTGATGACTTACTTCATAATGCTAAGCCGACGCCTTATATGAGCACTATTGATTTGCGCGCTGGATATTGGCAGATCAGCGTCAAGTTAGAGCATCGCGATAAAACAAGTTTTGTGTGCCCTTTCGGGACATATCGTTTTCTACGGATGCCGTTCGGATTACGAAATGCGCCGGCCACATTCCAACGTATGATGGATCGATTTCGTATATCACTCAGCCATATCAAGTTGATGGTATACCTGGACGATTTGATTGTTATGTCGTCCACTTTTGACGACCATCTGAAGGATCTACAGGATGTATTCAACAAATTGAAAGAATTCAATTTGACAGCGAAAAGAGAAAAGTGCAACTTTTGCTGCCAAAAGGTTAAATATCTGGGACACTATATAACCGCTGATGGCCTGCAGCCTGACCCAGATAAAGTTAGCGCTATACTAGATATGTTGCCTCCGCGAAATCTTAAGCACTTGCTGTCATTTGTCCAGATGTGCTCTTGGTATAGACGATTTATACCCAATTTCGCGGCTATCGCAGAACCGCTTACACGCCTAACTAAAAAGAATGCCACTTGGAAATGGGAAGAGGACCAAGTAAACGCTTTCGCTAAACTTCGTGAACTCCTGGCATCTTCTCCAGTACTGTCCCAAGCCGATCATACTAAGCCATATATCATTAAGACTGACGCCAGTAGCTATGCACTCGGTGCGGTTCTGGTGCAGGGGGAGGGTGACACAGAACACCCCGTCGAATATGCTAGTAGACTTCTGACCAAGGCCGAGCGTAATTATTCCACGACGGAACGGGAAGCTCTGGGAGTCGTGTGGGCCGTTTCCAAATTCCGAGGCTACATTGAAGGTGCTAAGGTAACCATCTTGACTGATCATCAAGCTCTACGATGGCTTATGTCCCTAAAGTCACCATCTGGTCGATTGGCCCGATGGGCTCTTTTACTCCAGCCATATGACCTTAACATCAAATATATTTCCGGCAAAACTAATGTAGTCGCCGACTCTTTGTCCCGTCCTAGTTGCGAACCTGCTACAGAAGACGACTGTGGGGTTTGCACTGTAGTTGTAGATATGCCTGCAAAGAGCAAGGAAGTTATAAGAAAAGAACAACACAAGGACGAGCATATTGTAAAAATAGTACAGTGCCTGGAAAGTACAGATGAAGAGAAGGCTAGTTACTGGAGTAGAAAAGGATACCATATGAACAATGGCTTGCTGTATCGCTATGGTCCGGAATCAGACAAAGAGAGTAGCCAATTAGTCATTCCCATTCAGGAACAGGAAAACATAATCGCTGCTTATCATAATGAAGCCACTGCCGGTCATTATGGTACTGAAAAAACAGTAGAACGTATAGCTAAACGATACTTTTGGAAGGGAATGAGGAAGCATATAGAGACCTACGTTCGCCATTGCCTTCAGTGTCAACGTTATAAATGCTCTAATCAGAAGCCTAGTGGATTACTCCAGACTACAGTCCATAACCAGCGCTTTGAAGTGGTGGCGTTCGATTTATTTGGGCCACTCCCTAGGACTGCTGGAAATCACAACTGGATCTTCATAGTTGAGGATGTTGCGACACGATGGGTGGAATTGTTCGCATTAGAACGAGCTACAGCCGAAGAATGCGCCAAGACATTGCTTGAAGAAATCATACTGAGGTATGGCACACCTCGACGATTTATCAGTGATAATGGCATGCAATTTGTGAGTAACGTTATGCAGCAGCTGACCTACTGCCTCAACATAGAACACGGTTTTACGCCCGTTTACCATCCCGAGACTAACCCAGTCGAACGAAGAAACAGGGACCTGAAGACACAGTTGGCTATCCTTGTGGAAGACAACCATGCGACATGGGCGGAAAAGCTACCCAGTATTCGCTTCGCCATGAATACAGCTACGTCATGCTCAACCGGACAAACGCCTGCGTATCTGACATTTGGACGCGAGCTAAGAACCCCAGATGACGTAAAGCATGATCTCCGAGAGATAGTAAGCAGCGATAAATTCGTCAAGGAGCTTACGCCTCGCTTACTCATGATGGCTGACTTCTTACTCAGGGCTCGAGAGATACAAGAAGGAAAAGAAGAAAAGAGGAAGGAATACGTGGATCAGAAACGACAGAGTCGCCCAGACTACAAGCCCGGTGATTTAGTGCTAGTTGCCACGCACGTGCTGAGCAAGTCCAGCCAAGGATTCACTTCCAAATTTGCCCCACGACGTGATGGACCATACAAAATAGCACGCCGTCACGGTGCTAGCTCTTTCCAAGTCGTTAACATCGATTCTTCAACCCCCGTAGGTATTTATCATGCCTCAGCTCTAACGCCGTACCGATCCGGAGATTTGACCGTTCCTGAGCCGACATTGCCAATTAGAAAGAGAGGCAGACCCAGGAAGCAAGTTTCTGTTAAGGAAACCGCTCCTTCTGGAGTAACCAGAGCCCGTGGCAGGCCACGCACCCGAACTTAGAACAAAACCAGGATCTACCCCACCTATCCATGTCACACTTGTCGGGTCGACTACATGGACATAGGGGGAGAGCTGTAACACCATGACCACTACTCCCCAACAGATGGAGCTAGTAGTACTGTACTTTACCGCATGTAAATTACTTTTACCTACTACCACGCCGTTAGTTCAACATACGCCACTAGATGGCTCTGCGCGCAAGATAGATGCCGCCAACGACTGTGCACCATAATTTCATGACTCTCGGCCGTCGCCGAGGATTATTTGAGATTCGCAGTAGGGATTAGTTGTTGCACGCTTTATGCCCCAACCAGTGTTTGAGCATTTAAGTGTCGACTAGCTAAACATAAAGCCTGTAAGCGCTTATATATGTAAAAGTCCTCTAGTTGTAATAAAAGTATCTAGACCTTACTCAAGACTTCTTCTTCGCCCCTCGCCCCGCTCTACAATATTAAATAAAATAATAATAATAAATTTATTTTTATTTTATTTATTTATTTATTTAAATAATCTAAACATAAAAATTCAAATAAAATTAATATTTTTTAAAATTACAATTTAAAAAACAGTCTAAACATAATTAAATCTTAACTCGATCTCAATTAAATTATAAACATAAAAATACCAATAAAGTCATTTAGTCAATGGACCAATTAATTGCAATACGACAAAATAAGCAGATATACAAAAGTCAATAAAGTACACAAAAAACGTTACTGGCAAAGCTTATCCACAACAAAAAAAAATAAGTATAAGTATTATGTCAATTAAATAACCTACGGACTATAAAAAATCCAAACATTGTGCAATAAATAAATAAAACCGATAATATAGGAAGGTGAAAAATGTAAAAAAAAAAATTACATTGAACAATAGAAGGAAAATTAAACAATTAAATAAAAATAAATTAATAACAATTCAATATTAAATAAAATCTCAATTCATTTAAATAATCTAACATAAAAAGACGATTAAAGTCACAAAAATAAAAATTAAAACTACGTTGTTGTTTCATTAACAAGCATTGCAATTAATTGCTAAAAAACTCCGACCACAGTGCTACCCCAGTAGTTCCGAGTTAGCAACGCCTCCAACGCCGACGCTGACTTTATTGATCAGGCAGTTGAAACTTGTAAGGTCGCTGCCGTAGCGCGCCAGATGGCAGCAGATTGGCCGTTGTGTACACCTCCCTGCTACGTGTTCCGGGTACAAAGGCAAAATGTCAGCAGCTCGTAGGGTTCCCGGCAGATGGCGTTATAATCAATAAATCCAAAACATTTATGGACCTCGGTTGCACTCGGCAGTTCTCGTGCACTTGACAAACGGGGTGGCAGGATAGGTTTGTGTTCGGAGGTATTCGTACACTCGGCGCGCACCGGGATCAAAGGTCACTCTTAATTCAAACAAACAAACGGCAATTGAATGTTTGTAAATCCCATTTGCGCCGAAATCCTCTCTTAAAAAATAAAACATATACAGTGTGTGGCCTACAACCGGGGTGAAAATTTAAACGGTGCATTAATAAGCTGATCAACAATCATTTCCACATATTGTAATAAAAAAAAAAAAAAAATTTTTTTTTTGTAATTTTTTGTTCATGTATTTTTCATTATTATGGGTTCATTTACTTGAATTAAAAGTTATCAATAACTTATCATTTTTGAATCATTGAAAAATGTACAATTTTTTTTTAAAACCGTATCAAATTAGTGTAAAAATGCAAACAAAATTATTGTTATGACTTCCTACCTGGTATACTATCAAGATGTCTTGCGACTGACAAGCTACGACATCGTGATGCCAAGATCCAGTACTAAAGGTCCATAGCTTTGAATGACAATATCTCCGAACTTAACCACTTTGAAACACCGGGACCTTTACAGGATTATTGCTGATAGTCTAAGGAGTCACTCATTTCATTTTTCTCCCGTGTTAAAGACCACACACTGTATAAGTTATCTATTTAAACTCAACAATTAAATCTAACTACCCATCTTAGTAGTAAGAATACATTTGTCACCACCCCAACTCTTTCAGTGGACGTTGTAAGAGTCGACAAAGGGATTGAAGTAGTTGTGACTGACCATACATCATCACAAATTTAAGAGCTTTGCTCTTGTCGGTGGAGTACTCGCCACTCTGTCCTTGTCTTTGCTACTGTTTTGAGCTCCTGATACGTCACTACTTTAACTTTCTCTTTGGCTTGATCTAAAAATGCACGTCTTGGCCTTCCTCTCTATCTTCTTTTTTCAATTTTGCCTTCAATTATAGTCTTTATTAAGTCGTCATGACGTATCAGGTGCCCCAACATGTTTCCTTTTCTGTTCTTTATCGTTTTCAACAAGCTTCTTGCCTCACCTACCAAATTCAACACCTCTTCGTTAGTCTTTTTTTCTTTCCAGCTTATACCTTTCATCCTTCTTCATGTCCACATTTCGAAAGCATTTAGTCTCTCTCTATCACGCTGAGTTAAAGTCCACGTCTCGCTTCCATATAAGGCTATACTCCAAATATAAGTTTTAATAAATCGTTTTCTGATATGGCAAGATATCTTAGCCTTAAATAAGTGTTTCTTGGCATTAAATGCTCTCTTGGCCATAGTTATACGAGCACTTAGAGAGGGAGTACACCTACAGTTACTTGTTATAATGCTGCCCAAGTTTTTAAAACTGTCGACTTGTTCAATTAAATAGTTTCTGATTTGTATGGGTTCTATCATGTGTTGTTTCTTAGATGATACTATTGTTTTTGTTTTATTAAAGTCGATGCTAAGCCCAAACTCTGCGAATATGTGGTCCATTTCCGCTACAAGCTGTTCCAATTGGGTTGAACTTTCTGCTATCGCTGCTATGTCGTCAGCGAATCTAATGAACTAAAACTTCCTGCCATTAAATTTGACACCTCCCTTTCCAGAATCTTCGATTTTTCTTATAGCTGTTTCTATGAAAATGTTAAAAATGATTGGCGATAGTGGACAACCCTGCCGCACACCCTGTCTTATCTTCGCCTTCCTTTTCTTCTGACCTAATTCTACTATAGTCTCCTGTTCCTTGTATAGTGTATGTATGATGCGACTGTCTCTATAATCTACACCTATTGTTTTTAGAATGTTCACCATTTTATCCAGTCTATTTTGTCGAAAGCTTTTTCTAAATCTATAAAGGCTATGTACGTGTTAAGGCCTACGTCCATTCTGCTATCAATAATAAGTCGAAGGGCAAGAATAGCATCCCTAGTTCCCTTATTCCGTCTGAAACCGTATTGGTCCGCTCCTAAATAATTTTCAGCTACCGGTATTATTCTGTTTTGTACTATTTTCAAAAGTATTTTAGAAGCATAGGATATCAGGCTTAACGTTCTATGCTGCTCGCATTTTAATGTGGGCATTCAGTTTCTTAGGCAATGTTATCATTTTACTTATTTTGAAATCTTTTGGGACTTCAAAATAAGTAAAATGATAACATACATGACTGACCATATATTTATCGAAAATTGATTATGGGCAGTAGTGTCGTCATAGTTAAGTTAACACACTACTACGGTTTTTATGTACACCTTATTTTACCTTTGACTGTAATACCAGGTCAAGTGTTTCATTCGCCCACAATATTATCATATGCAGTTAATGCAATAATAAATAATGCAAACCTATAATTGGCTATGCACGGCTGTAAGATCGTTATGTTTGTCACCGTTGTCCAATTGGAAGCCAAACAAGTGAAGGATTCTAGGTGCAATTCACTTCGAACAGAAAGTCGAACAGACATCGAGTCAGATGAAACGAAATAAAACCTTGTAAAAATAATAGCGTGGCTAGTGACTGCTCGTTGTGGAGATCCTTGAGGGAGGCGATTAATATGATGATAAGTGACTCTTCACTTCACTTTTTCAGGCTATTATATATCAGTTCACTGCTGGGCAAAATCTTCTCCCGTTACTTATGCATATGGGCGCAGTAAGAGGCCAATGCCCTTAATCGTCACGCTGGGCAAGCTGGTTGGCGATTGCAGTAGTGTGTTCACTATGGTCAAACTGCTGTCCATCATCAATTTTTATTCAAGGTTTAGGGTTTTAAATTGGTTTAAATATTATAAGATATCGTCATCACGAAAAATGTATACCCTATTAATATTATAGTACGGTCAAATCGTACATAATTTTACCCTAAACTCGCAAATCAAGTAGTATCGCTGCATTTTTGGTATGTTGTTTAGACACCATAGGACAGTATAAAACCATATTTTGCAAGCAAAAAAAAATTGTGCTAGCTGGGTAGTACGTGAAAAACTGCGAAATTTACGGCCATTTATTAGTTTCTGATTTTTATTAAAAAAACCTTACAATTTTTGATATCATATGAAAATAAACGTTTAAAGACTAATAAATTTCCAACAAGTTGAGCTAACATGCATTACCGTAGGTGGTCTTATTGTTTCAGACATTCGAGACTTTAAAAAATACCCCTTTTTGTAAACTAGATAAAATTTTGTGTTTTGCTATCGTTTTCGACTTAATATCGCCTCACCTAATTATGCTACGAAAAACATGCAATAATGACCTTATAGCGCACTTAATATTATTTAATTTAAGGGTAAAATTAGGTCAGTGAACTTTGTAGTTGAAAGTATAAATCCGAAATTCCAAAGGAAGGAGGCCCGCTATCTAAGTTTTTCATACAAATCGCAAGTCGAGTTGCAAAGCTGCAATTTTGGTATATTATAAAGGCCTTTAAGATATATACGAAAATGCATATTAAAAGAAAAACAAAAAAATAATTTGGGCATAGGGCATAAAAAACGGAAAAAAAATCGCACTTTTTTTAGTTTTTGACGTTTAACTAAAAATCTATTATCTTTTTATACTGATTGCTATAAAACTAAGAAAAAACATTAAATTTGAAAGGATTTAAGCTACGTTGCATCACCGTAAGTTATATATATTTTGAGATACGACATTTCATAAAGTGCCCTTTTATCAAAACATAAACAAATTTTAGGTTACGTTAAAGCTAGTCACTAAATATTGGCAAAACGTTCGCGCTAAGAAAAACAAAGTAATTGTAGATAATAACTACATTAAATTTGGAATAAATTGAGCCGATAACAATTACTGTAAGTCTTATAGTTGGGGGTATACGAGGCTTCAAAAGTTGTATTTATTTTCTTAACTTAATGAAGGGCACATTTAGAAATGTCGTATCTCTAAATCTATATCATTTAGGGTAATGCAAGGTAGCTCAAATCCTTTCAAATTTAATATTCTTTCATAGTTTTATAGCAATTAGTATCAAAAAGTTATAGTTTTTTAGTTAAACGTCAAAAACTAAAAAAAGTCCGATTTTTTTTCAGTTGTTTACGTCCTATACCTAAATCCTTTTTTTTTCTTGTAATATGCATTTTCGTATATCCCTATAGAGCCTATATAATATACAAAAATTGCAGCTTTGCAACACGACTTGCCATTTGTGTGAAAAACTTAGATAGCGGACCTCCTGCTTTTTGAATTTCGCGTTTTTAGTTTCAATTACAAAGTTTACTGACCAGATTTTACCCTTAAATGAAAGAATATTAATTGCGCTATAAGATAATTACTTCATGTTTTTCGTAGCATAATTAGGTAAGGCGATATTAAACCAAAAACTTTAGCAAAACTCAACATTTTATCTAGTTTACAAAACAGGGTACTATTTGAAGTCTCGAATCTCTGAAACTATAAGACCTACGGTAATGCATGTTATCTCATCTTGTTACAAATTCAATCATCTTTAAACGTTACCTGATATATTTTGTCAAAAAACGTAAGGCTTTTTTTATAAAAATCAGAAACTAAAAATAGACAGTAAATTTCTCAGTTTTTTACGTATAACGCAGCTAGCACAACTTTTTTTTGCTTGCAAAATGTGGTTTTATACTGCCCTATGGTGTTTAAATAACATACCAAAAATGCAGCTTTACTACATCTTTTGCGAGTTTAATGTACGATTTGACCGTACTATATAGCAGAAGGAACATTTAATCAGTGAAACCCAATTACTCCACATCTTGCGAATTTTATTATTTGTCTTTATAATTATTAAGCTCTTATATTTATGTTGACAGATATCGCAGCTACATGTGATCCGGGTATAGGCATTATGATAGATCTTTGCTTTTGTAAGTGTGTTATTCGCCGTGTGGTCACATGCCCGAGAGAATGTTTTTTGACTCCAAATACGATTTAATAATGACTACATCGAGGAAAACACCGGAAAAATACTTCGTTGGTAAAAGTCAGTTCAATATCGATCACTGAATTGATATACTGTATTAAAATTGGTTTGTTCAGCATATCGTTGTTTTTTTGAGACTTTTCAACCTATATTGTAACAAGAAACGGAATTTTCATAGCGAAAATGTAACTGTCAGAGGGATTGACCAAACTATTTTATCGACTTATCGATGTTAAGGAATAATCCAACATCAACTATAAGATTATTCTGTAACATTTGACCTCTTTATTATCAACAACCATGTAAAAAACAGCTTACGCCAAGACATTACATGTGGAATTATCTATAAGCTAACATAATTCTAGTAGTTATAACATTTTATGTCAAATAATGAAAAGGAAAAATTATAGGGTACAGTTTAAAGTAGGGGCATCGAAAGAAGTCGTTTTTGACAGCTCACAATAGTGTTGTGAAACGCTCGATTTTATCATCGTAAAAGATTTTTCAGTCACGTGCGAAAGGGCTTTAGATCTGGTACTTGCCATTAAAAAAGTTTAATTAAAAAAGTGTTAGGTAATCCGAATTAAAAAAGTGTTTGGTAATCTAGCATCTGAATCAAAATTGTCCAGGCCTACAATAAGTTTTGCCCGTTTGCTCTTTCTAGGAGTGCGAAGAACATTATCTTCCATACCAGTTTCCCCATATTTTTCGTTAGTAATCTTGGTAACGCTTTGCTTAAGTACTAATATCCAGTGCATCAGCTAGCTACACGATCACATAGTCCATTATATTAGGGAAAAAAAAGTTCACATTCGGATACCAGCACCAAATTTTAGGATGTTGTTAAAAATGTCATTCTGTATCCAAACCTGCCGGGAGACACTCTCTCAAAGGTCAAGGTCACCAATAATGACGACATCAAAATGCCTAGTGCCTAATTTCAAAAAGCGCTTATTTGTTCCTCAACCGCCCAACGTTTACCATCGTTTGTGGTATCAATGGAAAGATCATTAAATATGCTCTAATTTTGTCATTTCGTATTATAGCGTAAATCTAGAATTAAAAAAAATATCGTTGAAAGAATAAAAATATTTTTTTACTCTTTTCGTATAATGTACGTTTCATCAGGAAACGAGCGGTATTAGCAAAAAATATTGTTCTACGCAAATGTAGCCAAACTATTATCGTAAAATATACAGTTTAAATTATCGAAATCGGTTGAAAATAAAGAAAGGTATGTCATTTTCTATATTCCGCGGCAAACGCCATACACCCGCCAACCGCCCGCCCGCTAGTTCGAAAATGTATGTGAATTGCACCCAAACTATGCAATTGATTTATACTAATAAGATATGAACTAAAATCCAAATAATTATACAAATACTAGTTGGTTTAAAAATACTGTGGTTATTAAAATAAAATTCATAATTTAAGAAAAAAACAAATTAAAAGACATAGATTCTTAGAGTAAGGTAGAAAAAAGGTAACAAATGAATAATAATAACTTCTAACTATCAATGAAAGAATATTATGTATATATTTCAAGGTTTTATTCTGAACAGTAAATTCTGGAGCAAGCTTCTTCACATACACAAAGAAGAGTGCAATTTAAAACATGTTTTACGCATACGCCGACGTGGACAAGGCACAAGTTCTTTGCAACTTGCACTTGCATCAGGATTCGTTTTCCACAATGGAACTGGAATAGTTATAGACAAATACTTTCTCTTCTTTTTTCCAGCTCCAATCGCAGGGATCAATTTTCTTGTGGATAAGTCAAGGCACTTCGTCCATATCTTCGTTTGTTTGTAGAATGGTCCGCTTCAGATGTTGAGTCAGTTTCAGTGCATCTTTTGTTGGTGAGATCATAAATTAAGGTGAGATGCTTTCGATAGCTTTATATTTATGTGAAAACATTCCGTCTGGCTATAATTAATTGTTATATCATTTGAAGTCTCTCTGGACATTCGTCTGGACGGTCTTTTTCTTTCCAGTAGCCATGGACACATAGTTTATCACGACATGACTGTCCGGTCGGCGAAGGACGTGACCTTACAATCTTAGCTTATTTTTAAAACCTTGAAACTCCTCTTTACATACTTGTTGTGAACTCTGGCCGTGAGCGTGACTCCTCCTGCCCATCGTAGCAGCAGACGAAGTATGCGATTAGAAGCAATCCCAGATATTTCAGCAATGGACGGATCGCATAAAAAAATAATCAACCTTACCTACAGGCAAAGTTTCTTCACACAAGCTAACAGTATGAAGAACGCCAGAATCTTATTTTACACACAGCCGCCGCTGAAATAAATAGCCTCCATACATGAGGGAGAGAGTTTTTTTAGAGGGACGGAAACTTTGATGTTTAGAGTTGCTTACCCTGGAAAGGATTTACGAGTACATGCTCTCGATACACTATGATAAGATCGTTAGCTTATTTGAAGAGACTTTGCCTGTAAGTTTGATTAATTTCTTATGCGATCCGTCCATTGCTGATATGTCTCTGATTGCTTCTCATCGCATGTTATGTTATGTTTCGGCCGGAATCGAGTGGGCTGTCGAGTATCTGGTGTGCTCATTCACCCCTTTCCCGTTGCTGGAGCTGTAGGTTAATGTCACGGCTGCGTTACCCCATTATTTCCTTCTAGCCTCCTTGTCTTTTTGCAGAACCGTAGAATATCCCTGGGCGACCCCAAGGGAAGAACTCATGGACGTCGACACGTCCATGAGTTCTTTCCCCTGCAACCTATCCCTGCCAAACACATAATGCCGCTGCGTATCTACACAATGCATTCTACCAGAACATGCTGACTAGTTTCGTCTCTCCCGTAATGTGGACAGGCTGCTCTTAATTACTTATTCCCATCACCTTAAGATGCCTGTCGAGGGTGTTATTTCTCGAAATAATTCCGATCAACATCCTCAAGTCAATTTTTTCCAACTTCGTAAGGTATCGGGTTCTCCTCACGTCATTTTAGCTTGCCTGAAAGTGGTTTCCTCTTTCCGCTCTCTCTCCGCTTCTATTTTTTTCAATTTACTTAATACTCTATCACATACATCGTATGCTATGATAGACAGGCGGAGACACGCTCAAGGACTGCGTTCGCCACTTATGTAATGTAAGGGTTAGTTTCAAGATTGTAAAAATAAGCTAAGATGGTAAGGTCACGTCGTCCGCCAACCGGACAGTCATGTCGTGATAAACTATCTGTCCATGGCTACTGGAAAGAGGGAAAGAGGAAAACCGTCCACCACTTGGATGACGAATGTCTAGAGAGACTACAAATGATATAACAATTAATTATAGCAAGACGGAATGTTTTCATATAAAAATAAAGCTAACTAAATAGCGGTAAAAACTTTATGTTCCATAATACCTTGTAAACTGTGTGGAAGCAATAAATAATTGAGTATTGAAAGCATCTCACCAACAAAAGATTCACTGAAACTGACTCAAGATCTAAAGCGGACCAAGCTACAAACAAACGAAGATATGGACAAAGTGCCTTGCCTTATCGACAAGGAAATTGATTCCTGCGATTGGAGCTGGAAAAAAGAAGAGAAAGTATTTATCTATATCCACTCACTCGATTTCGAAATTAAGAAAACGTCACCCAGATTGCTTTGACAGTTTGTCGTCGGAATGGCGCGAAATCATGTTCGATTTAAAGTTGGATAACTTTGCTTGTACTAAAGCAATTACGATAATTGTTTTAACACTGTAAAAACCATTAAACAAGTCATCAAGTTATATCGCCATTAATCTGGCTTTTATAATAAAAGTAATGAATAAACGCACGCAAATTAGACGCATACAAATTTTGTACCAACTTTCTGCAGTAAACGATTTTTTTAAAAAGATCTAAAGCGATAAGGTATATCTTTTTTGGATTCATTTGAAAGAATATTACATTGTCTTTTGGATAATACCAAACAATTAAAGAAGCTTCTTACAAAGATGTTGAGAAAAACTTATTTGATTGCAGGCTTAAGTCAGAACAAATGTGCGATATAAAACCGTCAGTTACATAGAGATATTATTGGTCATTTGGAGATTTATTTACTCAAAATATAGTCATAAACAGGATAAAGCACTAACAGGCATTCTATTAAAACCTTATTTTATACATTTGAGTCCGTAATTGCAGAAATAATAGCAAAATAACAACGTATTTACGTACCCTGCCGGTTCACGGAAGACAACCGAATTTGTAAACAAGATCACAAGCACAAAAAATAACTTAAAACAACACTACCACGTTTTATGAACGCGTCACAGTATGCACTACACAATAACCGGCACATAATAAGCAATTACTGATAATTATATCAACAAATTTAAATAATTTAAATGTAAACAAACATACAAAGTCGCGCCTAGAAAGTCAACTGAGAAAGAAAACAAGATGGCGGCACTGGCCCGCTCGCCGGCCCGCCATGTTCATGCCATTAGGCCGAGAACACACAAGTATTTACGCGAGCGCGCTGCTTCAAGACAATAATATAATTATATTAATGTTGACTTTGTTGAACTGAACAAAAATATAACTTATTAATGTTTTATATTTAATGTGTTGTAGATAAGTTGTTAATAATGTTAGTAATGATATTAAAAAGCTCAAAATTATTATGAAATGGTCCACCAAGCAAAACTCAAATATATGAAATTGAAAACTCACGTTTTCTCAGAGATGAGACGAGACCAGGACAATTTTTCGTCCAATAAAACCCCTATATTCTATTTTTTGTTCAAATCATTGAGCAGTTTCCGAGATCGCAAATAAATATGTACTAATACTAATACAATTGTTTATATACGTACCTAAACTCAATAATTGGTCGTTTAAAGGTGTAATAAGGGCATTTTCACTTTTAGGGACACCCAATTAGCGTTAGATTAAAAAAAGCCTAACTGCAGTCAGGTTTGTAACGATGACTAAGTATTTAATATTGATAAAAACAAAAATGTTGGTGTTAATTTTTTAAGCTTTAAGCGATATAAGAATATAAAAACACCAATCAATTTAAAATTCATGAAGAGTTTATACCTAATTGTCGTTACAAACCTGACTGAAGTTAAGCTTTTTTTAATCTCACGCTGATTGGGTGTCCCTAGAAATGAAAATGTCCATTATACCTTTAAGCTAGCCATTCTTAAATTTTAATTTCGGCGATTAAAGGGGTTTCTGGGGACGGAAAATCGATCTAGCTTGGAAACTCAATTTAAGTATTCATGGATTTTTGGAGTTTTTTATCATGTTTCTTAGTGACATTTACTATTTCAGAGCAACACAACCGATACCCAAATCAAAATAACGAAATATTATTTTTAAAAAGTGTAGGTTCGAATCCTGAGCCGAGTACACGTATTTTTGTAAGTGTATGAATGCAGTTTTTCGTTCCGCTAAAATCGATCTCATGGTTCCTAAGAAAAGATTTCGCTATCTGCTATGGTTTTCAAAACCTCCATACTGACCCATTTGAATTGATAACCCTTTATTATTATGTTAACGTTCATTAAAAACAAGACGTTTCTAGAGTGGACAAACTGCACCTAATAATCTTATATAAATACAAACGAATCCAAAATTGCTATTGCAAATACTGGAATTATTTAAAATGGTAGAGAATATTATTTGTGTATATTTATCACGAATATTTGATGTAGTTCCTGAGTTATGGGTGGTTCCTATAAATAGGTATGCATTTATATTATAATTCAAGCATGATTGTATATTATGTCGTCGCCTGTGGTACTAGGCCACAGTAGGTAGTAATAATAATACTTTATTTTGCACTATAATTTAATTTATGTTTTTTTCTTTATTTTAGTTTCGGGTATGGTATATTCATAGAAATATATTTCATTGTCATGCCTAAGTATTTCATTGCTACAACACAATATTATGTTCTGCAACGAGGGTTTTTGATACTTTTTCTGCCACTATGAGGAGGTGAGATGGCAGCACTGAGCGGGAGTTTTGACGAATTGTCAAAATTAATACGCGCATTTAATTTTCAAAATATGTATAGGTTTATTTATTCTGAAAACCATTACTTTAGGAATATTGTTTTCTAAAATAAATAAAAAAAAATGTTCACAAGTCAATTCCCATGAAATTAACAAAGTTATAATAATTATTTTTAATACCAGTGACTTTTCGCGCCTGTTCGCGCTCAGTCTTTAGTTCGACGACCATGTATTAGTCGTAATCCATTACAAAATCAATACTCTTCCAAATAAAATAGAATTTCAATATTTTATGTCCAGGTGCCTATGAATGAATAGTATGAATCTGACAGCTGTGTGGACCACACGCCTACTCTAGCGCCGCCTGGTGGCAGAAAAAATTTCGAAAACCCTCATTGGAATTGGAAGACATAACGTTTAATGACTATGCGTGAAAGAAAACAAGGATTTATGTCAGAATTATGTACTTTATTTAACCAAGTCATACATATTGAATTAGGCATGTTTTCAGTTTCTGAGCTGGAGGCGTTTGAGGCATTCCAAGCCTAGCCTACATTTAGATGTCGTTGGAGACTACTTCCTGAAAACAAAATTGAAAAATATGAGAAAAATTACAATAATATTGCTTGCTTCTCAACTAGGCATGCTTCAGGAGCTTTCAATTTCTTATGTACGGAACCGAGAAATTCGTACAAGATCAGTAATGGGAGCTTATTATACTTCTCTTTTACATTAAAAGCAAATTAAGAACCTCATTAGTGTATGTGGTGGGGCATCGAGCAACAGCAAGTGCTTCGATTGTTTTGTCCTCTTGCCCTCGTGCAAATTTCTGGCCTCCGTTCTCAAATTCACTCTTTTTTTGTCTAGGAAAGAGTGAGACGCAGAGTTCCTATTTTTCTTCATAATTATGTCCTGCAACAAAGCAAAGCTATTATGACTTATATAAAATAAATAAAAGTCAATGTGATTTGATTATTCACACAAGAAAATATACAGACCAAATTCACCTAGTGCTCGGTCCAGGAACAGGAGTAGTTGGTACAGGTTGTGGTGGGGCCGGTGAAAGTAGCTCTTCAGTTACATTTTTACGCCCGCGAACTCGTCCGCTTCCTTTTTTTCTAAAATTTATAATACTCAATAAAACTATGCAATAAGCACAAAAGACTAGAAAAAACAGACAATATTTTTTTGCTAATAATTGAGCAGAAATTATTAAAAAAAAAAACAATCTCCTCATAAGCATGGTCGCTAACTTATTACTTTACATACAGAGTGGAAATTATTTTTGGATCAGTGTGGGCAGCTACCAGATACAGAGTAGCTACGCGAAAATGATCGTAGAAGACCTTCCCTCGATTTCAAATTAATGAAAATTAAGTTTACAGATTTTGAAAAAAAAAATACACGTTGCGAGAAAATGGCCATTTTTTTCAAACTTTTTTTTATGTCATTTGATCCTGTTTCTGTATAGGATCAAAAACTTGAATAGGACTAAATTTTTTTTTCGGCAAATTAGAAGACGCAAATTAAGAATTGAAATTCCCATACAAATTGTATTAAAATATCTGTATGTAAATTATATGTAAATTTATGCCGATCGATCCCATTCCTTTCCAGTATCAATAGTTTCCTAGGAGTCAACTTCCATTCCAACAATATACAAAAAATCCAAAAATTAAAAAAAAAACATTTACTATCGGAAAAAAGGGAAACTTTAATTGGTACATTATCTGTCACACTAATTAGTTCTCCTGTACTAAATGATAATAATACTGTATGAAAACATTAGCAACATTATTTAAACAGTAATAATCAAAATTAAAATTTCACTTTATGTATGAAAACCGTTTTCTGAAATTTTAGCTTTTTTGTACATTGCCATTTGTTGATCCCTAGGAAACTATTGGTACTGAATAGAAATGGAATCAATTAGTATTAAAAAAATTACTCATGATTTTTTTTTATTTTTATTCAATTTGTATGGGAATTTTAATTCTTGATTTGCGGCCTTCCCATTTCGAATTTCCCATACAAGCTTTTGATCCTAAACAGAAACAGGATCGATTGGCTTAAAAAAAAAGTTTGTCAAAAATAACCATTTTCTCGCATCCTGTATGTTTTTCCCAAAATATGTAAACACCAATCTTCATTAATTTAAAATCGAGGTTTTCTAAGACCATTTTCGCGTAGCTACTCTGGATCTAGTAACTCATTGACCCAAAAAGAATTTCCACCCTGTATATACGCATAGTACAAAAATAATAAACGCGAAAAATAGCTTTAAAATAATAATATCTAAGTAAAAACAAAACATTAATAAAATAAGGACGATAAAAACTTTTGAATAAGTTTTTGAGTTATGGTCCGTGTGTACCATGCCTTATTTGCTTCCGCAAAACGATCGCAGATTTCGCGGAATTTTGGCCGCCGTGGAGCCGTCATTCTAGTTAGTAGGCATTAACTATTTACTGACTCTTGTTTTATTCGGTAATCCTGTTTATTCTAAGAGAGTTCATATAAACATTTCACCTTTTCTTGAAGCTTAATAGTTACGCTATTTAATTACTAAAAGCAATGTCAAAAATATTTGTATATAAGAGAAATGTGAGACATTTAATTACGAACTACCTCAAAAATCTACCGAGTTATTGATTGCAAATGCGATTTTTTGTTTATTTATAGCAAATATGTCAAAAATATATTTGTTCCCTAATAAAACAATAAACACTGAGTATTTTGATGTATAATACAAGTAGAAATACATAAATTTGAATACTCACGACATTTTCGTATGCTCCGCAATCTTTTCACAACTTTTTCTTTAGCGCCACTTTGGAAAATAACACAGATAATAATATTTTACTTGGTTCCACTACACTTAAACACTTTTTAAATATTGCTATGTTGGTAGTCCGTATTTTTATTGCAATTTATACCATATCTATGTAGCCCTTTATATATTACAAACGAAAATGCGCGCGTACTCCGCTTGGTTCCTCTAGTTACCAGTGTCAGTTCATGGGTGCGCAAAGTTGGTAACTCTAGCCGCCAGAAGCGAGTGAGTGGATATTTCAGTTCCATTGTGGAAAACGATTCCTGATGGAAGTGCAAGTTGCAAAGAACTTGTGCCTTGTCCACGTTGGCGTATGCGTAAAAAACGTTTTAAATTGCACTCTTCTTTGTGTATGTGAAGGAACTTACTCCAGAATTTACTGTGAAGAATAAAACCTTGAAATATATACATAATATTCTTCATTGAAAGTTAGAAGTTATTATTATTCATTTTGTTACCTTTTTTCTACCTTACTCTAAGAATCTATGTCTTTTAATTTGTTTCTTCTAAATTATGAATTTAATTTTAATAACCACAGTATTTTTAAACCAACTAGTATTTGTATAATTAATTGGATTTTAGTTCATATCTTATTAGTATAAATCAATTGCATAGTTAGGGTGCAATTCACATACATTTTCGAACTGGCGGGCGGGCGGTTGGCGGGTGTATGGCGTTTGCCGCGGAATATAGAAAATGACATACCCTTTCTTTATTTTCAACCGATTTCGATAATTTAAACTGTATATTTTACGATAATAGTTTGGCTACATTTGCGGTAGAACAATTTATTTTTGCTAATACCGCTTGTTTCCTGATTGGAAAACGTACATTGTACGAACAGAGTAAAAAAATATTTTTATTCTTTCAACGATATTTTTTTTATTTCTAGATGTACGCTATTACCTAAAAAAACAAAGTTAGAGCATATTTAATAACCTTTCAGTTGATACTACACACGATGTTGTACGTTGGGCGGTTGAGGAACGAATAAGCGCTTTTTGAAATTAGGCAGCAGCCATTTTGATGACGTCATTACTGGTGACCTTGACCTTTGAGAGAGTATCTCCCGACTGGTTTTGGATACAAAATGACATATTTAATAAAATACTTAAATTTGGTGCCGGTATCCGAATGTGAACTTTTCCCATACATATGTGTCGTATATAATATCATGCCCGGTAAGCACATCATTGAGCGCGAGATAGCTCGCGCTGCGACAAACCCATGTCGCGGCTGTCAAATTTATATTTCTAGCCGTCATTTCTCGATTTTGGTAGCACAAGTTAACTGCTCGAGAAATTAGTTCCATGCGAAAGAGTCATCCCGCGGGCGACATAACAAGTGTTGCCATTATGTGTGGGACTAACTTTTCTTTCCTAGCAACACTGAATCGGTATAAATAATGTTGAATGATGAGTGAACAGCAAGCTTTAAAAATGAAACATCTCTAGTCACGATAACTTTGTCTCGTTCACGTAGTATAAAGATTAAAGAGATAGGACATTTTAATATGAAAATGTCAAAGTGTCATAATAATAATCTGTCACATGACATTTGTAGATTGTGTTTGGTGGCGATATTTTAAATGGCTCATGAACGTAAACTTTAAGTTAATTATAGCCTTTATACTCTTTATGCGTTACTTAGGTACTGTGGATGTTAGTTACGATTATTTACATTTAAACCGTATATTTTTTGAAATTCATGTTCATAGTTCTTTAATAAAATTTATGTTATGAATTATATTTCAGTCATCGGATCCCAATAATAATACAAAGGAAGATGTCGTTGAACTAAACCCATAGTTTTCAGAGGGAGAATGTGGACCCGGAAAAGGATGAAGTACCTATATTGGGTCAAACTCAAAAATAAATATACCGGGTCTTCGAATTACCAGCAGGTATTTCGACGGAAGCTTGTACAAATCATTTAAATTTATGATGGAAATATGAGGGTTTCGTTTTCGTATCCTATACCCACCCCCTTAATCATCCTCCAGGTTTCAAAACAATATACCTATGACCTAAAAGTAGTTGATATATCAGATATCCTGCATATACCAACTTTATTATTAAGGTCAAGTATGGTCAAGAAAAGTAATACCTTAAGTTACATATACATATCGCGTCTGATAATATTATGTATAGTAAAAATCATACTACGCTTATTTATTTTGATCTGCAGGTTATTTTTGCGGAGCTGTCAATAAAGCATGGTATTTATCAATTATTCATACTGTTTAAAGATTATGGCGCAAACTGAAGAAAAAGGTTCGCAATCAGCAAATCGGATTCCACAACAGCCATGAAGGCGGCTGCTGGGTCGCGCTCTGCAGCTCGTCGTGAACAACAAGAGTACGCTTGGCACCCGAGCTCGTGGCCTGCGTTTGGTTGGGTGGTTTTAAAGCATATCGTTGAAGTTAGAGCCCACGGGTGTATGATATTTTTTCACTATATTTATGAGGTTTCATGTTGTTAAAATTTATGTTAGTAAATCACATTTCACATAGTGGAAGAAATATAACGCCGTGGACGCGAACTTCCGCGGCAAAATATAAAACTCTATGTCGCAGTTTTTGTCGTCCCGCGCGCATGATGTGCTTGCCGTGCAGATGGTAATTTGACTGCTAAGCTGCTATGTAGGAATTTTCGGTCTCTTTCCTTTTATCGGCTGTCACTGTCAGATATTTTTTCAAAGTTAGAATTTCAGTCAGAAACTATCAAGTCTCTATTAAACATTTGTATGGCTACTGACAGATTATAGGATTAAGATAAACTGTCAAACGTTTATCTACCATCCCGGTCAGCACATCATTGAGCGCGAGATAGCTCGCGCTGCGACAAACCCATGTCGCGGCTGTCAAATTTATATTTCTAGCCGTCAATTTCTCGATTTTGGTAGCACAAGTTAACAGCTCGAGAAATTAGTTCCATGCGAAAGAGTCATCCCGCGGGCGACATAACAAGTATTGCCATTTATGTGTGGGGGACTAACTTTTCTTTCCTAGCAACACTGAATCGGTATAAATAATGTTGAATGATGAGTGAACAGCAAGCTTTAAAAATGAAACATCTCTAGTCACGATAACTTTGTCTCGTTCACGTAGTATAAAGATTAAAGAGATAGGACATTTTAATATGAAAATGTCAAAGTGTCATAATAATAATCTGTCACATGACATTTGTAGATTGTGTTTGGTGGCGATATTTTAAATGGCTCATGAACTTAAAATTTAAGTTAATTATAGCCTTTTACTACTCTTTATACGTTACTTAGGTACTGTGGATGTTAGTTACGATTATTTACATTTATACCGTATATTTTTTGAAATTCATGTTCATGGTTCTTTAATAAAAATGTATGTTATGGAATTATATTTCAGTCATCGGAGCCCAATAATAATACAAAGCAAGATGTCGTTAAACTAAACCCATAGTTTCCAGAGGGAGAATGTGGATCCGGAAAAGATGAAGTACCTATATTGGGTCAAACTCCAAAAAATAAATATATCGGGTCTTCGAATTACTAGCAGGTATTTCGATGAAAGCTTGTACAAATAATTTAAGTTTATAATGGAAATATGAGGGTTTCGTTTTCGTACCCGATACTCGCCTCCTTAATCCATCCTCCAGGTGTCCAAAACAATATACCTATGACCTAAAAGTAGTTGATATATCGGATATCCTCCAT
>JALPQI010000390.1:0-14635 GCA_025490895.1 Thaumatotibia leucotreta
AACCGCGTGTATATTATATATCTGGTCTATCTGATCACATGTATGATATATAGTATGTGATCATATGAATCGGAATGGGTAATCATTTTTACAAAGTGTCATTAGGTAATGATTTCATTACCAAAGACGATAAAGGTAATTTTCACTAACCGGGACTAAACAACTAACCCAGTTCACCCACGTTAAAAGTTTATATCATATGGAATTTGACAATCAATTGTTAAACGTTTACTTCATAAATCATCATTATTACCATATCAGCCGAAAGACGTCCACTGCTGAACATAGGTGTGGCGGATCATAGTGTGTGTTGCCACACTGATCAAATACTTTTGTCTTCAAGAACTGCGGAATATTGGACGAAAAGATGTGTCGTAGCTTCCCAAACGCTGCCCAACCTAGGCGGATTCGATGATTGACCTCTTACTCAAAGTTGGACCTACCTAACTGGGTAGCTTGTCCTAGGTATATTATAGTCGTCTACACCTTCGAGTTTAGTCTCCGATTGTAACGGGAGTTTTCGTCTTAACCATGTTCATCCTAAGACGAACTCGCTCGAAGACGCTACTGAGGTCAGCGAGCATCGTACTGAAATTTTCCAAGGTTTCAGCCTAGACCCACCGTATCATCAGCGAATCGAAGGTGAGTGAGGTACCTACTCGCTGTTTATGTTGATACTCACCTTTTCCAGTCCAGTCTTAAAGACATCTTCCAGTGCAGCGGTAAACAGATTAGGGGAGATGACACCTCCTTGCCTGACTCCCCGCTGCAGTATAATATGCTTCAAGCTTTGGTATTGGAGTCGGATTGACATAGTGGCGCTTTCGTACAAACACCTCAACATTTCGAAATAGCGGTAGTCTACTTGGTATCGTTAGAGAGACTGGAGTACGCCCAGAGTTTCGATCAAATCGAAGGCCTTGTGGGTTACCGTGACGTACTAATGCGATTCAGTTTAGGTTCTGGGAAAGGGGCAGTGAGTGATACACGACTCGTATAGCCTTGTCCCTTTCTCTCGACCTAAATTAAACCGCATTAGGACGTCATGGAAACCCCCCTTATCGTAGTCCACAAACGCTAAACAAAGGGGCAGGTTATACCTATTGCTCGGTCTTCTGTATAACATTTACGAAACGCTAATTCGGAAACCGGCTCGTTCGGGAGGCTGGAAGTCATCAAGCCTGCATGTAAGACGATTCGTAATGACTCTTGAAAACATCTTATAAATATGGCTCGGAAGTGAGATGGATCGGTAGTTCTTCAATAAGGCGTTGTCACCTTTTTTCAACAACAGTACCACCACTCTTCTGTTTCATGCCTAAGGCGTTCTCCCTTCCGGAGTTGAACAACTTCTGAAGGGCCATAAGGATTGTTTTACCACCTGGCTTCAGATGCTCAGCTATAATTCCGTCTTCCCCAGACGCCCTGTTATTTTTGAGCTGTTCAAGAGCCATTCTAATATCACATAGGCTGATGTCTCGGATATCCTCTGTATAGTGCCGGGTCAGTCACTTACTTCATAAGAAATTTATCAATTATCAAATTCCGTGTGAAATAAACGTTTAACCCGGGGTGCTTAGTTAACCCAGGTTGATGTAATTTGCCCTAACAGACATTATGGAGTATTTTGTTTACGCAAAATCGCTAAATTCCCGCAGTAGAAACGTACTGTCAACAATAAGTCAAAGCAACGTCCCTTTTTTATTCGAGGTACGCGACAGGTGCAATTTTTTTACAACTTATTTTTGCATGGAAAGTTCCAAAAAGTATATATTTTTAGAAACTAGAATAAATATGCTATCTTGTAGTATTTTTTTTATTTTCATATATTTATTTTGTAATACTTATATAACGCAACAATCAAAATAAAAACGGTGATTATTTTACCTTTATACCAATAATTATTTTTTTATGTATGAAAATCCTCATGTTTATTATCAAAACTGAATTCCCCGTGTCTGTTTTATATGAAAATGATACCAAACAATGAATAGTAGGCCTAAATATTAGACGAAATTTTTTTAAACATAACCCTTCCGTTTGCACATTCACCCCCCTCCTCCCTCGTTCAGGGGGGGAATTGGTTTTCCCTCCACATCTAAAAATATTTATTTTTACCACCCCTCTAGCTCTGGTAAAAATTACAAAACTGTAACTCACAGCGCACAATTTTTTCCATTGGACCTCTACTAATAACATAAGTGACATGTCAAATGTATGTTTTCGGTTTGAGTGACGTCACACCACAAGCATTAACATGGCTAGTATCGTTTTCGCGCGGTAACGAAAGTTTAAATTATAAGTTATAATTTTGCGGTTTTCTAGGTAGTAAAGATATATTTTTTTTTTTTCCGTTAATCAAATATTGATTAATAATATACGACAAACTTTAAAAATGGGTCAAGTAGCCCATTTTACCAGAGTTGACGTGAATGATTACACACACACCCAAATGAAGTACTATTGCAAAAAATATTGTGTAGGAATGAATGACTTGCGTCAAAATATTGAATCAAATCCCTTGAACACACTTTTTGGTCAATCTTACAGTTGCAATTGGGTTAGCTGGCAGTACGAAAACAGGAACACTAATTTCAAATTCCCTGTGTGTTCACATGACATTTTGATGTGTGCGTGACCTCTCGTGGAACTATCTAGACTTGCATAGTCTAAGCTCGTGTAGGTGCACGCGCGGCATGCTTGTGTGAGTGAGATAAGACATACCAGGGTGCTTAGACAAGTTGCTAATCGCTAGTGGTTAATCGTCAATCGTAAACGAAAGGCAGCTAGCTGTCTTTATGGCACTAATATGAAAGAGTGACAGAGAGGGAAAACTACGATACGCTACTAAGCGTTAGCGATTGACAACTTGGCTAAACATCCAGGGCAGCTGTGCGGTCACCGGAGCGGGGGGACCGCACTTTCAGTCGTAGGCTGTGTGTGTCCATACAGACATAAATAGTTCGCTTCTTAGTTTTAATTTATATTCGCTAACAACTTGAATTTTGGTTTTTAGTTGGACATCCGGCGCCACGGCCACCCCGACTGGCAGGCTGCAGGCAAACATGCTGAGAAAGCAAAAGGTAAATAACTCACTGTGCTGGTAAAGAGAGATCTGCCTTAGGGCCATGTGGGGTGTAATTTTCTTCAATTGCCATCCCGATTGGTAAGAATTTTGTAGATAAATTTGTATGAAGGTGAAAGCATAAGTTTTGAGGTTTTTGGAATGCGCAATCGTCGGCAAGTCTCGAAACGTATACCTACTATAGATTAGCCGTTTTCTAAGTGTATTCCGTCGTGGAGCCCTGGGGTTCCGCAGGGCCACTATCGACTCCACGAGAGGAAAAGTTTAGCAAGAGTCGTCTAAGGGGTTGAAGTATCACTGACCATTCGTTGATTGATGACGGGTAGCAGCGTCATCATAGTACTACTACTGCACGACATAGCTTGATCCATTTGATATGTACCACTAAAGAAATAGGTTCTAACGCCATTTTTTTTCCAAGCTAAGAAATGGGATAGTATAATAAATTGATAACGTGAAAATAAAAAAAAGAATTTCAACCGATTTCTCCGAGGTGCCATCATCACGGTTTCTTTTGAAATTAGTTAAAAAAAGAATGATCGAAATCGGTTGTCGTGATATTGAGTTATTCGTCCATTTGTCGTGCACATGCTTAATGCAAATAACAATACAGTCGAATTGACCTCCTCCTTTTTTTGAAGTTAAAAATAAAAATCTGGGACGTAATAAAATATCACGTATGTACATACCATATTGCAAACTGCAAGCTCACGAACACCCTACTACAATAGTAGGATTGATCACGGAACACAACACATTAAACAAACACCTGCACAATATGGTCAAAACAGATAGTCCTATGTGCAGGGCCTGCATGGAAGAGAGGAAACAGCAAAACATATTCTTCTAGAATGTAAACAGGTAGAGGCATACAGGAGTAGGCACTTGGGAACTCCACATACACTAAAGGAGGTATTTAGCAATCTGAAACATACATTGAGTTTCAAGGAGGAGCTTGCATGGTTGGAATAGGGCAACCTCACTATCACGTAAAAAAGGCACGATGGTTGTCGAGTTGCGGAAAAAGCCCAGTAAAACTAACTAAACCATATTCATAAACGTTTGTTAACGTAACAAGCCGATAATGATTGTTTGTCCCTTTCGATCTCAACACGTTCGACGCCGGTGACACGCATATGTGACCGAAAAAACTGTAATCCTATGCCAGTGACACACATACGTGATCAAAGTAATCTTATTCTTATGCCACTAGCATTAATCAAGTTTTCACTCCTATGCCAGAGGCATAAAAATACGAACGTTTTTGACACAAGTGCTGTGTCGCCGGCATAGAAGTACAATATTTTCGGTCACACATGCGTGTCACTGGCATAATTTTTCTATCATATGGGCATTTTCACTTCTAGGGACACCCAATTAGCTTAACTCTCACAAAAAAGTTAACTTCGATGTCAGCTTTGTAACGACAATTAAGCATGAAATATTTACGTAAACCTACTTTATTCGTGTTTTTATATTGCATACACTCGTATTCTTTCTGGATTAAATGATAAAAAAATATTTTTGTTAATATTTAATGCTTAATTGTCGTTACAAAGCTGACATCGAAGTTAACTTTTTTGTGAGAGTTAAGCTAATTGGGTGTCCCTAGAAGTGAAAATGCTCATATACTTTCGATCGGCATAGTATTAGCACTTAGTGAAACAGTACCGGAGGCGAACGTGTTAACTATGTGTCCATAAGAGCAAATTATTAGCGGTTTGTAACCGTATTGCAGGCAACACGCAGTACAACCAAGGCGAGGGCGGCAAGACGGAGCTGTCGCTGGTGGCGTTCTCGTGCCGGCACCCCGGCTGGCAGCCGGCCGAGCCCGCGCAGCGCCAGTTCCTGCGCTCGCTGCGCCAGAGCATGCACCACGCCGTGCCAGCCACCACCACGCTGGTAGGTCTATCAGTACAACCAAGGCGAGGGCGGCGAGACGGAGCTGTCGCTGGTGGCGTTCTCGTGCCGGCACCCCGGCTGGCAGCCGGCCGAGCCCGCGCAGCGCCAGTTCCTGCGCTCGCTGCGCCAGAGCATGCACCACGCCGTGCCAGCCACCACCACGCTGGTAGGTCTATCAGTACAACCAAGGCGAGGGCGGCGAGACGGAGCTGTCGCTGGTGGCGTTCTCGTGCCGGCACCCCGGCTGGCAGCCGGCCGAGCCCGCGCAGCGCCAGTTCCTGCGCTCGCTGCGCCAGAGCATGCACCACGCCGTGCCAGCCACCACCACGCTGGTAGGTCTATCAGTACAACCGAGGCGAGGAAGGCAAGACGGAGCTGTCGCTGGTGGCGTTCTCGTGCCGGCACCCCGGCTGGCAGCCGGCCGAGCCCGCGCAGCGCCAGTTCCTGCGCTCGCTGCGCCAGAGCATGCACCACGCCGTGCCAGCCACCACCACGCTGGTAGGTCTATCAGTACAACCAAGGCGAGGGCGGCGAGACGGAGCTGTCGCTGGTGGCGTTCTCGTGCCGGCACCCCGGCTGGCAGCCGGCCGAGCCCGCGCAGCGCCAGTTCCTGCGCTCGCTGCGCCAGAGCATGCACCACGCCGTGCCAGCCACCACCACGCTGGTAGGTCTATCAGTACAACCGAGGCGAGGAAGGCAAGACGGAGCTGTCGCTGGTGGCGTTCTCGTGCCGGCACCCCGGCTGGCAGCCGGCCGAGCCCGCGCAGCGCCAGTTCCTGCGCTCGCTGCGCCAGAGCATGCACCACGCCGTGCCAGCCACCACCACGTTGGTAGGTCTATCAGTACAACCAAGGCGAGGGCGGCAAGACGGAGCTGTCTCTGGTGGCGTTCTCGTGCCGGCACCCCGGCTGGCAGCCGGCCGAGCCCGCGCAGCGCCAGTTCCTGCGCTCGCTGCGCCAGAGCATGCACCACGCCGTGCCAGCCACCACCACGCTGGTAGGTCTATCAGTACAACCAAGGCGAGGAAGGCAAGACGGAGCTGTCGCTGGTGGCGTTCTCGTGCCGGCACCCCGGCTGGCAGCCGGCCGAGCCCGCGCAGCGCCAGTTCCTGCGCTCGCTGCGCCAGAGCATGCACCACGCCGTGCCAGCCACCACCACGCTGGTAAGTCACATCCTCACTAATACAGGTTAAAGAGCTTAGGTTAGGTGACTCCTATCTGCCTCACTCCACTTATGCCACTCGTATGCCGAAGGTTAAGGATGACCCAGGAGGATGTATCCATGCAAATGAGTAATGTACAAAAAAGTGAACCATTCATTATTTTTTATTTATTTGTCCAATAAAATACAGGATAAGAACTTAAAACGAAATACTTAGTCCCATGAGACCGTTTGAACAGTTTGACTGCGGGATTCTTGAGTCTACATTACATTAAAAACAGTGAAGTACAGTAGTAGTCAGATTTAGATAGATTTAGTATCGTTAACTCCGTAATTTAGTCGGAAGATGAAAAGTTCGTATCACAAAAAACAATTTTTCTCAAACATGCAATGAAATAGTTTTATTTATTTACTGTCTGTCCGTCCGTGTGTCCGTCTGTCACCGGTGTATCTCGTGAACATTAATATTATTATAGTTCGACTATTGTAATCCTCAGATGTGTTTTATTTCTGTTGCCGCTATAACAACAAATACTGAAAAGTGGAATAAAATACATATTTAAGGAGCTCCCATACAAAAAACGAGATCTTTATGATAAATTGATAATGGTGCAGAACGCTTGGTGCACGACTCCGATTGGCACTTGGCCAGTGTTTATTATTATTATATAGTCATACATTATGGCTCTTATTAAATGCTCGGCGGGGGTGAGCTGGCTTCATACTAAATGTCACGTGATACATGTCATTTAGTATGAAAACAGCTCACTCCGCCGAGCATTGCGTTATAATATAACAATAGAAATAAAAGATACGTCCATAGCAATCAAAACTGCCTGATTTTATGTGTCGACGCTATAATACTAAAGCTTTGCGTTTCAGAACAAAACGATGCTCGGGTCATACATACAGCAGAGTATATTTGGCACCAACACTCCTTTGCCGGCCGTGCTCTCCTATTACCAACAACGGCAGCCGTACAGATTACCAGTAAGTATTACTGAATATCTAATTAACCTTATTGTTTTTTAACCCATAGGCTGCGGCTCCATTGAGGCGGAGAGGAGCAGAGATGTGCAAAATTGGTCAATGAGACCGCATTATAGTATTTCGAATTTTGAATTTGAAGAATGTAATTGGTCAATTTTACATATCTCCGCTCCTCTCCGCCTCAATGGAGCCGCAGCCTTAAGCAAGCTGACAGATCAAATGTCAATCTTACTTGTTGAAAATAGAATTACAATTTCATGTATCGCATGTGATTTGGTAAATATATCGCCTGTGCCTGCTTAAGGGGTAATTCAATTTCTGATACCCGTTCGACTGATTATTTTATACAAGGAAAGGATTTGTGTATCACAACTTAATTTATCATAGTGAACAATATGAATGGTTTATCCAAAAAACATGTCTAGTCACGTTTTTTGAAAATTGAGATGCTTATATTAAAATGTAGAGGTCGTAATTAATTATTTCTTATCATTTGTGGTATGTAGTATATTATGCGGTTCAAGGATAAATTTATTTGATTACCTTTTTCTTATTACTTTACTAAATGGCTTTACTAAATGTGAGCAACTTTAAAAACTGTGTTAACTCTAAATGTTGCTAAAGTGACTACATAGCGAGGGTTGGGTGGTCAAACCCGATAAGTCGAGCTACCCGATTTTTAAAATACGAACCATGTGACATTCATGTGAGGTTGTTATGTCAGTAAAAAAAAAAACGACTTATCGGGATTGACCACCCAACTCTCGATAGGCATGTTTTTCCGTCAACCCTTAATATAAGCTGTGAAGACAGTGATTTTCATATTGTTTGGCACTGGGATAAAGTACGAAACGGCCTGTAAATCAATCCATAACTATGCCCATTTCTTGTCGTATATTTTCTGATAAGTGTACTTTAACCTCCCTATTTATAAACATCTCCGTCAAAGAGACAGATCAGGGATCGGATACCGGTATTTTCTCGATATAAAAGAACTGTTATTTTTCGTTCTTCAGTATATAAATTCTTTGTAGAGTAATTTAAAAATACCATGTTGTTACTTACATAAAATATCGAGTACTATATAAAGAGTATAAAGCATTTAAAAATATTGGGCTAGTCATTTCGAGGTTTTTTAAAAAACCTGTTCCAATACCTGGGACAAATAATTCTTATCGGCTTGCTGAGGAGACTTTTATTAAGGACGTAAGGCCCTGAAAACAAGAGGCACTTCAATGTAACCGTCTTTTTCTCCAATATGCTCGGAAATGTTCGCATTAATGTAGCAAAAACGAAACGCGAAGTACCTTCTTATGTACCAGCTCAAATTAAAAAAAAAGATTTTCATTATTGTACAGTTTTTGCGGCCGCGAAATTGTACTAAAATCCATTAATGTATTGTTTTTTACTTCTTAAAAACTACTTTTGGACTTTGAAAAAAATGCATACAGCCAAATTCTAAAGCCACGACCAAACGCCTGGTCTGGATAGAGCGAGAGACGGCGATCAAATCTATGGCCGTCTCGTTCTATCATGAGTTACAAACGCCTCGGTGTGTCAGGTCGTGTAGGTACGGTTTAATGAAACCATAGATATCGTTACTATTTTTTATGAACGACCATGCATTAAAAAAAAGTTTAGGCGGGAATCATAAGAGATTTTTTCTTTTCAATTGTTATTCAATTTGCAAGAAGAATTACTTAATCGATTGTAATAAATTTTGTTTTATTTCCTTGCATGTTTGGAGAAAAGTCCTATATGTGCCTCGGACGGAAATAGAATTTCGTGGATTCGTATGTAATTGTCGGCCTCAGCTTCGCTTCGACCGACAAAAAATACTCATCCACGAAATTCGAATTCCCGGCGTCTGCAATAATAGTACATTACTACCGAGGCCGGGAAGTGACTGGTTGCCGGCCGAATATATGTAGACGGCCAAGCGAAGCGAGGCCGGATAGTATTCGGACGGCAACCCGTCACTTCTTGGCCGAGGTATGTATAATGCTTTTCTCAAACATGCAATGAAATGAAACAAAAAAATGTATCTTCTTTCTACGAAATTATAAGTCAACTACATAACTAAGGGCTGATTTTTCAATCCTCAGTTAAAAGTATTCATTAGTTAAAATTAATACCATTCTTATCTAAGGTCATCAGTCAAAAAAGGATAGAGCTAACATTTATTTGACAGATACTGTTACCTGGGTATTGAAAAATCAGTCCTAAGTCTTTGAAACACAACAAAAGTCAAATACGACACCGACACCTCATTTTTTTTTAAGATTGACCTGTTTGAAAGTTGTTGCAAACTTTTACTTTTAAAAAGCGGGTATTAGACAACGCGATTGATTGGGTCGAATTAATCGCATGAAGTGACGGATCGCGCCGTATAATATTGCTTTTTAAATATTATTTTGAGTAGTTGTTGTACATTTATTTTAAATTATATAATTTAAATACCTAATTATAATTGCAAAAAATTGCCAATCATTTTTTTTAATACTAATATTATAATATTGGCTAAACGCCAAGATGCCAGGTCACAACCCTATGTCAAATGAAAATTAAAAAAGAGGCACTTGCCGGCCTAGGCCGGCAACGAGGTACTTCCCGGCCACTTTTTAGGCACGTAACTACAACATTTCATTGCATGTTTGAGAAATGTACTATTGTTACTCTAGGACATGGACGAGACGAGCGACGAGGATGAGGAGCCAGCTTCAGCGGTGAGCAGCGCCCGCATGCCGCGCTCGTTCGGCCTGGCGGGCGCGAGCAGCGGGCTCGGCGCCAGCGCGCTCGGGCTTACCCCCGCCGACGCGCCGGCCGACGAGACGCGCGACATGTCCGTCAGCACGCTGCATCTCTACGACCTGCACATTTCACACGTGAGTAAACCCGGCAGTGTATTGTAAATCTTTGGAATGAAACGAGCGTCAAGGATGAGAAGCCAGAGCTACGTTTGGACTGACGGGCGCCAGTAGAGGGCTCGGCGCTCGGGCTTTCTCCCGCCGACGCGCCGGCCGACGAGACTCGTGACATGTCCGTCAGCACGCTGCATCTCTACGACCTGCACATTTCACACGTGAGTACACCCACGCAGTGTATTGCAGATCTTTGGAATGAAACGTCAAGGACGAGGAGCCAGAGCTACGTTTGGACTGGCGGATGCCAAGTAGAGGGCTCGGCGCTCGGGCTTACTCCCGCCGACGCGCCGGCCGACGAGACTCGCGACATGTCCGTCAGCACGCTGCATCTCTACGACCTGCACATTTCACACGTGAGTACACACTGCAGTGTATTGTAAATCTTTGGAAGGAGCCAGAGCCACGTTTGGACTGGCGGGCGCCAGTAGGGGGCTCGGCGCTCGAGCTTTCTCCCGCCGACGCGCCGGCCGACGAGACTCGCGACATGTCCGTCAGCACGCTGCATCTCTACGACCTGCACATTTCACACGTGAGTACACCCCGCAGTGTATTGTAGATCTTTGGAAGGAGCCAGAGCCACGTTTGGACTGGCGGGCGCCAGTAGGGGGCTCGGCGCTCGGGCTTTCTCCCGCTGACGCGCCGGCCGACGAGACTCGTGACATGTCCGTCAGCACGCTGCATCTCTACGACCTGCACATTTCACACGTGAGTACACCCCACAGTGTATGGCAGATCTATGGAAGGAGCCAGAGCCACGTTTGGACTGGCGGGCGCCAGTAGGGGGCTCGCGCTCGGGCTTTCTCCTGCTGACGCGCCGGCTGACGAGACTCGCGACATGTCCGTCAGCACGCTGCATCTCTACGACCTGCACATTTCACACGTGAGTACACCCCGCAGTGTATTGCAGATCTTTGGAAGGAGCCAGAGCTACGTTTGGACTGGCGGGCGCCAGTAGGGGGCTCGGCGCTCGGGCTTACTCCCGCTGACGCGCCGGCCGTCGAGACTCGCGACATGTCCGTCAGCACGCTGCATCTCTACGACCTGCACATTTCACACGTGAGTAGACCCGGCAGTGTATTGCAGATCTTTGGAAGGAGCCAGAGCTACGTTTGGACTGGCGGGTGCCAGTAGGGGGCTCGGCGCTCGGGCTTTCTCCCGCCGACGCGCCGGCCGACGAGACTCGCGACATGTCCGTCAGCACGCTGCATCTCTACGACCTGCACATTTCACACGTGAGTAGACCCCGCAGTGTATTGCAGATCTTTGGAAGGAGCCAGAGCCACGTTTGGACTGGCGGGCGCCAGTAGGGGGCTCGGCGCTCGGGCTTTCTCCCGCCGACGAGACTCGCGACATGTCCGTCAGCACGCTGCATCTCTACGACCTGCACATTTCACACGTGAGTACACCCCGCAGTGTATTGCAGATCTTTGGAAGGAGCCAGAGCCACGTTTGGACTGGCGGGCGCCAGTAGGGGGCTCGCGCTCGGGCTTTCTCCCGCCGACGCGCCGGCCGACGAGACTCGCGACATGTCCGTCAGCACGCTGCATCTCTACGACCTGCACATTTCACACGTGAGTACACCCCGCAGTGTATTGCAGATCTTTGGAAGGAGCCAGAGCCACGTTTGGACTGGCGGGCGCCAGTAGGGGGCTCGCGCTCGGGCTTTCTCCCGCCGACGCGCCGGCCGACGAGACTCGCGACATGTCCGTCAGCACGCTGCATCTCTACGACCTGCACATTTCACACGTGAGTACACCCTGCAGTGTATTGTAGATACAGCACCCGGCGATGGAGATTGCTCATCGATCTTTGGAATGAAACGAGTGTCAAGAACAAGGAGCCAGGGCAACATTCGAGCCCGCTCGGCTTGCACACGCCGACGAGACGCGCGTCATGAGTCATCTCTACGACGGGCCTATTTCTTAAAAGCTTGTAACTTATAATACAAGCGAAAGTCCATATCTTATTAATGATGTTATAAAGAGACTTCCACTTATATTACAAGTTACAAGTATTTGAGGAACGGACCTCAGCAACGTTTACACGTGAGTGAACAATACCCGGTGTTAAAGATTGCACATTGGTCTTTGAAAAGACACCTTTTAGATCGCTTAAGCTTATTTTTCTCACGCAATTCTGACAACTATAGATCTTTGTCATTAGTTAATGGAAGATTATCAAGTTGTCAAAAATAAATTAATATTTTAGCTTATTCTATGTATGTCAGTTTAAACATGTATTAATATATTGTTTAAAAAAAATAAGATTCCTGATTTGATGTAAAAAAAATCTTTTTTTCGGGTTAGCGGTATAGGGTTAGAAACAGAGATATTTTTTAATGTTAACACTGATAAGTGCAATGTAATTAATGGGGTTAGGATTTTGGTGGCATTTATGGAACAGAGAGCAGTGGAGTGGGTGTTACAAACATTTTTTACGTGAATAAATGATTTTAACTTATAAAATAATAACGAAATAGTGTTTAGTTTAAGCTGGATTTATCAATGATTTTAATTAAATAACATGAATTTTATTTTTGAGAACCTAAAAAATATTAATTTTGAATAAAAATGTTGATAAATGAGAAAATATATTTATTTGATTTTCAAGGTTCTAGTTTTCTCGAAGCCCATAAATATTAAATAATAATCATAAGCTATATTCTATAAAAAAATATTGAATTTAATCTTTTAGATAGTTAAATATTAATACAGTAAAATTATTTAATACTTAAAATGGGCGAAACCCTGTTAAAAATAATATGTTTATGTATTATTTTTGATTAATTAATTATTCAATCAATCATAAATAATTTGAGCAACGACTCCACTGTTCTCTGTTCACCTAATGCCACCAAAATTCCTAACCCTAGTAATTAAATGGAATATTTTATTTAATATAGTATAAAATTAATCGAGCCTGACGATAAAAGCGACATGTTAATCGATTTTGAATCATTTATGATTACTGTGTACAGAAACTGGAAAGAGCATTTCAGTAGCATATTCAAGATTCATAGTTGGATTCTGTTTTACAACAATGTGACAACTCACATTAAGTCGTCAATTAAAAATCAGTTCAACAATTTCATTAAATGATTAATTAAAATCGTCTGTAAATAACGCAAATGGGCATTTTCACTTCTAGGGACACCCAATAAGTTTCACTCTGACAAAAAAGTTAACTTCCATGTCAGCTTTGTAACGACAAATTTTTGTGAAAATTCAGCTAATTGGGTGTCCCTAGAAGTGAAAATGCCCAAATCCCATATAAAAAAACCCATATTAAAATTTTATTGTCATTATGTTTTAATGAGCCCGTTTCTCGAACGCTTGTAACTTGTAATACAATTAGTGGAAGTCTCTTTTTAACACTATTAATAAGATAAGGACTTCCGCTTGTATTACAAGTTACAAGCTTTCGAGAAATAGGCCCTGTAAGATCAGCGCTTACTTCCGGGTTAGCATTATGCTGAGGCGAGACCTTTTCGTGGTAAACTATCCATATTATTGTTTTTGTCACTAATTTTATGTTATTTTTTTTTTACCATGAATAAATAATTTGAATTTAAGTTGCGGTTGTATGACAGTTAACCCGTTTGTCGCAGGCGTCGCCGTCAGTGGCCGCGTGCTGCGTGAACAACTGCTCGGACCGCGCGGGCCGCTGGGAGCAGGGCGAGCACACGCCGCTCCTGCACCACCCATAACGCCGGTCCCCGCCCCGCCCCGCCCCGGTCTGGGTATAGGTTGCCCGTCGGCCTGTTAGGGCGATTGTGCACCACAATCAATTTTACTGTCCGGCAGACCGAGTTTTCATGGTCCGATATGGCATGATTGGCTTGTGCACTTGTCCGTCTTTTTACTCGGAGGTGCGTCCGGTAGGGCGATTGTGCACCACAATGAATTTTTCTCAAACTTGCTACGGAATATTAATGTTACTTACTTTAAATTAAACCCAAAAATACTATGTACCCGGTGTCATATGCTAAGATGATATGTAAAGAGATTTCATGTATTTATTTCACACCTAGGACTGCAAACAGACTGTCTTTTGTTTTGAAACGTCAAATTGTGACACTAGGTTTTGACATTCAGCCACAGAAAAAAAATAACCTTAGAACTGATGACTATACCACCAGGTAAAAGAATACCTCAAACAGATTTAAAAAAAGTTAGGCGCGAATGTTTTTTTTTTATGTTTTATGATACTGTACTATTGGTATATTTACAAATGAAATAGTATGGTTCGGCGAAATCAGTTTGTTTTATTTCATGGCAAGTTTGAGAAAAGCACCATACAAATCTCGGCGAGAAACAGGGTTACAGGCCGCGTATCCCTATCTGGCCTCAGTTCCTTCGGCCAGATATATCTACTTGGCCTGTAACCCTTCGTTTCCCGTCCTCTATAGTAATGTACTATTACTGACCGGCAGACCGAGTTCTCATGGTCCGATATGGCATGAAAAAAACGCATGATTGGCTTGTGCACTTGTCCGTCTTTTTACTCGGAGGTGCGTCCGGTAGTCCGGTTTTTTACGGTTCAATTTTGTAAAACTATCTGGGACGTTAAAAGG
>JALPQI010000392.1:0-150336 GCA_025490895.1 Thaumatotibia leucotreta
CAGATATCCAAGACGAGAAACGCCAACGTGCACGCTATAATGACTTCGTAAAAAAACCTTTCCACTCTTTATGTCGATCTCTCTAGACACATAAGGAATCGTATGCAAATGATACTAGCTCGCTGCACATTATCTCTTACTTACATAAAGTAGTAAAAACACTCGAACAACTAAATTAAGTTCTCTGTGCCTATAACGACTATCACATTAAAACGACGATTTATTTTAATGGGCCGCGGCGATCGAGACCTGCCTCGTTTTACGATAAAGAAAAAATGTTTCAATGTAAACTAGATTGCATTTTCATTAACCTAAAGTTTTTGTGCGGCATTTTACATGTTAATTTGTCGGCATTGTCTACTCAGTGAGCTGGCGTATAATTATTTAAAGTAATTTGCATATTTTTTACGTTCGTTTTGTTTTGCTTCAGAGGGTGGCAGATTAGAAGCGGAACTCAAATATACCGCGAAGGCATTAGGCGAAACTGATTCCTCAACGCATCAGCTCATAATCCAGACTGCCAAGGATCCTGATGCGTCACTACTGCATGCAAAAGCACTTCTTGATCATCTAGAGGTAACTTTTAGCAACCTTAGTTATTTGTATTAGTAAACACAGTCATGTCGTTAAAATACTACATTAGTTAACCTCTACATTACCGATAAGTCGAATATTTATGTTTACAGGTGGTTAAAGCAGCAACTAGGGTAACGGTTCATATGTATGACACCGAGTGGAGGCTCAAAGACCTCTGCTACAGTCCAAGCATACCCGACTTCGAGGAGTATCACATAGAAAAGATCTTCGACAACATCATTCCGTGCGCCATTATCACGCCACTCGATTGTTTCTGGGAAGGGTCCCAATTGCTGGGCCCGGAATATCCTATACCCGTACCGTAAGTTTAGATTTTAGATAACTTTTATAAGCTACGTCGGTGGCAAATTAGCTCGTCCGAAGAGATTCATTCCCATCTTCTATTATAATACTATATGCAACATTTAGAATAGGTGATTTTACAAGTGACATTTATATTTCTAGTTTTCTCCAACACAAGCTACAATGGACGCAGTTAAACCCACAAGAGGTGTTAGAAGAAGTAAAAGGGCTGAAGATCCAGTTCCCACTGAGCACGATGGAAGCGTACATGAAACGAGCTGGCATCACGTCCGCCTACATGAAGAAGCCGTGTCTGGACCCCACCGATACTCGCTGCCCAGACACTGCGCCCAACAAAAACGGCCAGGTACTTTCACTTTATACATCTCAATTAAAATCTATTCTGTGATAGCTTGATGGGAGAGAATACTCCAAGGAAGAAATAGTGTGTGTTCACGCAACTTACGTGGTTTACAGGCAACTTAACCTATTGATAACTAGGACGCAAACCCAAACATAATCTTGTTTACTCTTAAATCTCTTTTTTATAAACTCAATAAGAATGAGATCGAACTACGTACGGAATGATTTGTTACGCCACCGTGGGACCATGAGACCACATTAGGGACCATTACGACAACTCCCGGTCCTTTTATGAAGACTTCAATTTACGACGGTTTTACTGGCACATAAATAAAGCATGTAGAATCACGACAAATAAAATAACTTTATCGAGTCGAACGCATAAACCTTAAATACTTTTCATAATAATAAAGTATTTTTGGAAACGGTAATAAGACGGGATGAAAGCGGTCGCCGACGGCAGATGGCGGCTACCTGCCGGCGCGACGCTCGCAGTCGCGACCCGAGAAAGTTATGTTCCGATGCTAATTACGCACTGAACGCTGTATAATGACATTATAGTCCGGAAAGTGGAAAACTTGAATTATGTTTTAAAGCAAATTTAAACTTATTGAGCCGTTTGTTCGGTTGTGCAATATTTTATAAATGGAAGATCCGAGTGCTCGTGGGTTGCATTGGAAACGCAGTCGAATGCGCCGAGTAGGTAGGGCCCGTTTTTGTGAGGTCGGCTCGGCGCGGGTTGCCGCCACCCACGTTCGGCGAAGGGCCGCGGCGCAGATCGGGCGCGCATTGTTCCCTGCGCCCGCGCAGCCGGACCCCGCATTATACGGGCGCATTGTACACGCTTCAATGGGCCTCGTTTGCCGCCGCTATCGCCGTCACAATGACACTATCAATAATGCTCGCCACCCGATACACACAGACGTACAGTTCCACGGAAACCTCGTAAATCTTGCGACACCCTTTGTTCGTAATTATGTCGTTCGGAGCAGGTGACACTTTGTGCTCGGTGGTTGCATTTCAATTTGAAAGGATAGCTATTGAGGTTTCGGTTTTAGATTCCAGATGTGGCGGCGGTGTTGTCGAACGGGTGTTACGGGTTCGCGGCGGCGTACATGCACTGGCCGGAGCAGCTGATCGTGGGCGGAGTGACGCGGAACAACACGTCTGCGCTGCGCAGTGCGCGCGCGCTGCAGTCCGTCGTGCAGCTCATGGGCGAACGCGAGATGTTCGAGTACTGGTCCGAGAGCCATAAAGTGCACCATGTCGGCTGGAACCAAGAAAAGGCCGCTAGCATACTCGACGCCTGGCAAAGGAAGTTTGCAACTGTAAGTTCTTACCTCTACAAACTTACCCATGTATCAACAAACCTCAGTGTCGTAACTCCAAAACGAATACATTGTTTCATTAATTTGCAGGAAGTAAGAAAAACAGCAGCGTCTGTGTCGCCTTGGTACACCTTCCATCCGTTCTCCACATCAACTTTGAACGACATCCTTGGCAAATTCTCCGAATTATCCCTCAAGAACATTGTTGTTGGTTACATGATTATGGTGAGCTTTTATACATTTTTAATTGTTTGTTTCTTATTTTAATGTTCTTTTGTTTTATTTTGATTTAATTTATTTTCAGTTAATTTATGTTGCCGTTACGTTGATGCAATGGCAAGATCCCGTCCGTTCTCAAGCAGGAGTAGGCATTGCCGGAGTTCTCCTACTGTCCATGTCAGTTGCCGCTGGATTAGGCTTTTGCGCTCTATTAGGTGAACATTTTTTTATTTTGTTTATTTTACTTTAATTAAAACCTAATGTCATTGGAAAATTAACAACAAATGTGTCCAGTAAAACTAAATGCATTCAGTAAATATGAAAACCACCCACTTTGATCTAAAGCCTCAAATCCCTGTGGGATTGTACTGAAGATGCTAGCAGCTTTACCTCGCTGTATCGCAATGCTTTATGAGGAAGTCGCCACTTTTCGCCCACCCCGTCTCTAATTCTTCTTAGGCCAGAATTTTCAATCCTCCGTTAAAAGCGTCCGTTAATTCAAATTATTACCATCCTTCATCATCAGTCAAAAAAGGCGAGAGCTAACATTTATTTGGCAGATACTGTTAACTGGGGATTGAAAAATCAGTACTTAATCTCAATAATATTAACTTCCAGGTATCCCGTTCAACGCGACGAGTACACAGATAGTTCCCTTCCTAGCGTTGGGTCTAGGGGTCCAGGACATGTTCCTGCTCACGCACACGTACGTGGAGCAGTCGGGAGACGTGCCCCGGGAAGAGCGGACCGGGCTGGTGTTGAAGAAGAGTGGTCTGAGCGTGCTGCTTGCGTCGCTGTGTAATGCTATGGCGTTCTTAGCTGCTGCTCTACTGCCTATTCCAGCTCTGCGTGCTTTCTGCCTTCAGGTACGTTAACGAACAATATTCCAACAGGTATCTCGTTCAACGCGACGAGTACACAGATAGTTCCCTTCCTAGCGTTGGGTCTCGGCGTGCAGGACATGTTCCTTCTCACCCACACATACGTGGAGCAGTCAGGAGACGTGCCCCGGGAAGAGCGGACGGGGCTGGTGTTGAAGAAGAGTGGTCTGAGCGTGTTGCTGGCGTCGCTGTGTAACGCTATGGCGTTTTTGGCTGCTGCTCTACTGCCTATTCCAGCTCTGCGTGCTTTCTGCCTTCAGGTACGTTAACGAACAATATTCCAACAGGTATCCCGTTAACGCGACTAGTACACAGATAGTTCCCTTCCTAGCGTTGGGTCTAGGGGTACAGGACATGTTCCTGCTCACGCACACATACGTGGAGCAGTCAGGAGACGTGCCCCGGGAAGAGCGGACAGGACTGGTGTTGAAGAAGAGTGGTCTGAGCGTGCTGCTAGCGTCGCTGTGTAACGCTATGGCGTTCTTGGCTGCTGCTCTACTGCCTATTCCAGCTCTGCGTGCTTTCTGCCTTCAGGTACGTTAACGAACAATAATAAAACGCCAATTACGCAAGTCATGGCCGAACAGGAATCGTACTACATAATTTTTTATAAAATCTTATGTATTTACGCTTGTTCATTGCAAATAAATGAAATGATCATTCATTCATTCAACGCACATGTAGCAGGTGTATTCAGGTTTCCTCACGATGTTTTCCTTCACCGTATTATAACGCGTTTTTGATTTATTCTTAAGCTTCCTTCCTCTTAAGCTTAAACTCTCAAATTGGCTCATTCTGGGGAGTTTGATCCGGAATTTCTGGAAACAAAATGTCAAAGCAGATGTTATATTAATCGCTTGGCGTCAATCAAGTAATAACCCAACCAGTAAAACGCGGTCGAGTAAGCGTCGCGGCAACGTTTCTGCCGTGACTTATTAATCCAGCTATTACGCGCGGACTATGAATTCATTCCTCATAGAAACTTCCATAGTTTTAACCGGCACTCATAATTCTCAAAATTGATTGAATTCGCTATGGTCGACGAAAGGTCGGTGTAAATGGAAGCACGTCACGTCATCAGCCTATCACAGTCCACTGCTGGACGTAGGGGTATAAAACGCATTAGGAGGTAAATGCCCATAATCGCCACGCTGGGCAAGCGGATTGGCGATCGCAGTAATGTGTCCACTATGATGACGCTGCTGCCCATCATCAATCTTTTATCAAATAATGGTCAGTGACACTTCAATCCCATAGTCACTCTTACGACACCCACAGGAGGAGTTGGGGTGGTGACAAAATGTATTCTTACTGCCGTCACCACACGGCGTATCAGCTCATCTTATATTAATCGCTTGACGTCAATCAAGTAATAATCCAGCTATTACGCGCATGAATTCATTCCTCATAGAAACTTCCATAGCTTTAACCGGCACATACTTCTCAAATTTGATTGAATTCGGTATGATCGACGAAAGGTCGGTGTAATTGGAAGCACACTCGGCCGGTAACCCGGAGGCGGGTTCGAGTCCCGTGACAACTAAAGTCGTTCGCAGTTTTTTCTATGGTAAGCACATATGTTGACATTGTGGTATTCTCAAAGACTGTTCGTCCATTCCAGGCTGCCATCCTGCTACTGTTCAACCTAGGCTCGATGCTGCTGGTGTTCCCGGCGATGATCTCGCTGGACCTGCGGCGACGCTCGGCCGCGCGCGCCGATCTGCTGTGCTGCGTCATGCCCGAGAGCCCGCTGCCGCGGCGGCCGAGGACTGCCGGCAGGTCTAGTCGAGGGAAGACTGATAAGGTACACCCCAGGCCAAAGAAACAACTTTGTATTCCAGGCCGCTATCTTGCTACTGTTCAACCTAGGCTCGATGCTGCTGGTGTTCCCGGCGATGATCTCGCTGGACCTGCTGTGCTGCATCATGCCCGAGAGCCCGCTGCCGCGGCGGCCGAGGACTGCCGGCAGGTCTAGTCGAGGGAAGACTGACAAGGTACACCCTAGGCCAAAGAAACAACTTTGTATTCCAGGCCGCTATCTTGCTACTGTTCAACCTAGGCTCGATGCTGCTGGTGTTCCCGGCGATGATCTCGCTGGACCTGCTGTGCTGCGTCATGCCCGAGAGCCCGCTGCCGCGGCGGCCGAGGACTGCCGGCAGGTCTAGTCGAGGGAAGACTGATAAGGTACACCCCAGGCCAAAGAAACAACTTTGTATTCCAGGCCGCTATCTTGCTACTGTTCAACCTAGGCTCGATGCTGCTGGTGTTCCCGGCGATGATCTCGCTGGACCTGCTGTGCTGCATCATGCCCGAGAGCCCGCTGCCGCGGCGGCCGAGGACTGCCGGCAGGTCTAGTCGAGGGAAGACTGACAAGGTACACCCTAGGCCAAAGAAACAACTTTGTATTCCAGGCCGCTATCTTGCTACTGTTCAACCTAGGCTCGATGCTGCTGGTGTTCCCGGCGATGATCTCGCTGGACCTGCTGTGCTGCATCATGCCCGAGAGCCCGCTGCCGCGGCGGCCGAGGACTGCCGGCAGGTCTAGTCGAGGGAAGACTGACAAGGTACACCCTAGGCCAAAGAAACAACTTTGTATTCCAGGCCGCTATCTTGCTACTGTTTAACCTAGGCTCGATGCTGCTGGTGTTCCCGGCGATGATCTCGCTGGACCTGCGGCGACGCTCGGCCGCGCGCGCCGACCTGCTGTGCTGCGTCATGCCCGAGAGCCCGCTGCCGCGGCGGCCGAGGACCGCTGGCAGGGCTAGTCGAGGGAAGACTGATAAGGTACACCCCAGCCCAATATATACATAAATTTGTACTTCAATATTAGATCATTGCTGGAGTGGCCGAGTGGTTTAGGCATCAGCCGCGAAAGCTGATGACGTGGGTTCAAATCCCACCTCCGGTGTTGAAAAACGTCGGTATTTTTTGGTATATGACGTATAATATTCAAATTTATATACATAGCAGTGTTACTGCTTTAAAATACAACTCAAAAAATGTATAAAGTAAACAATTTGAGTTGTTCCACAAAAATAAAACTTTATATTGTTAGTTATCGCAATCAAATCATTTGACTACTAGACTAAAATTTCACTACTACAATTATCAGTTTATAGACACTATTAAAATTTTGCTAGAATATTTTCAAGAAATCGCGTTATCTTAACACATAATGGACACAACTTTCAAATTTTTCAATTAACTATCTTTAAGGCTACATCGCGAACGCCTGTAAGCGTACTATCACCCAAAATGTTAAAATTACTTTAAAGTTTGTTGAAGACTAAAAATCAAATTTTCTGTCTACATCATATTTTAGTAAATTTTTTGGTTACATTATACCTAATTATTTGGTGGAACTCGATGTCAATTTTTAGTCATCAATTGTACGAATTGGATGCTTAGACACTTCAGATTTGCATAAATATCTACTTATGTTTCCATACTTTTGACCTGGAACTCGTAGAAAATGTAATGAGGTTCCTAAAGGACATGCTAAAATGTCTGAGTCATTGTAAGATTTCTACAGATACCTAGCAACAGGATCTTTATTATATTTTTTCTTTTTAGAATGCCGTAAAAGACACAAGCAGACAACCTTTAGACCCCGACAATGGAGGCGCTGAAGCAAAGAAGTCGTGTTGTTTGAGCCTCTCTCTCACAAAGTGGACGAAGACTCATTACACGCCGTTCATTATGCGCCCTGATGTTAAGGTTACTACTCTTTTATTTTATTTCCTATTTAAATGTTCTTGTTATCTAATTTTCTCTACTCATCTAGTTCTGATTACATTTTTAGGTGACGTCAATGCTAGCGTTGATCGCTGTCATCTTAGCGAGTATCTGGGGAGCTACGAAAGTGAAAGACGGTCTGGATCTAACCGATATTGTACCTGAAAACACAGACGAACACGAGTTCCTCTCACGGCAAGAAAAGTACTTCGGTTTCTACAACATGTACGCAGTCACGCAAGGCGATTTTGAATATCCGACCAACCAGAAGCTGCTTTATGAATATCACGACCAGTTCGTAAGAATACCGAATATAATTAAGAACGACAACGGAGGACTTACAAAGTTCTGGCTAAGTTTGTTCCGCGACTGGCTCTTAGATCTTCAAGATGCATTCGACAGAGACTTCGCCAATGGATGTATAACATCCGAGTTCTTGTATCAGAATGCAAGTGACGAGGGCATACTCGCATACAAACTTTTGGTGCAAACTGGTCACGTGGACAACCCTATCGATAAGTCACTTATCAAGGACGTGAAGAATGGCCACCGACTGGTTGACAAAGAGGGCATAATTAATCCGAAGGCTTTTTACAACTATCTATCCGCGTGGGCGACGAACGACGCTCTTGCTTATGGTGCTTCCCAAGGCAATTTGAAACCGCAACCGAAAAGATGGACACACTTTCCAAAAGACACTGACTTGAAGATTCCTAAATCATCACCGCTTATTTACACGCAGCTCCCATTTTATTTATCTGGCCTAACGGACACCGAAAACATCAAAAACTTGATAATGTCAGTCCGTGAACTGTGCTTAAAGTTCGAAGCAAAGGGCTTGGCCAATTTTCCATCTGGGATTCCGTTCCTGTTCTGGGAACAGTACTTGTATCTGCGGACATCATTGATGTTTGCTTTGGCGTGCGCTTTGGCTGCAGTGTTCATTGTAAGTACACAATATTTAATTTTTTATAACTTGAAGATAATATTATGTTCAGTAATTAACGTTCTTTAAATTTCAACCGTGTATTTTTCTTAAATGTATCAGTATCTTATATAGTACGAGTCATACGTAGTTTGCAAAACAATAGTAGTTTTCATTGTACTTAAACAATTCGGGTTTGTTCGTATAGGAACTGATATTACCACATGGGTAAATTGAGAGACCTTGACCTAATTGATTTATATGACTAAATATATCAATACTTTTATTTACTGGGCCGTGTGGTGACGGCAGTAAGAATACATTTTTCACTACCCCAACTCCTCCTGCGGGTGTCGTAAGAGTCGATTAAGGGATTGAAGTGTCACTGACCATTATTTGATAAAAGATTGATGATGGGCAGCAGCGTCATCATAGTGGGCACATTACTGAGATCGCCAATCCGCTTGTCCAGCGTGGCGATTACGGGTATTTACCTCCTAATGCGTCTATACGCATAGTAAATAGGAGAGGCCTACGTCCAGCAGTGGACTATCATAAGCTGATGATGATGATGATGATTGTGCAGGTTTCTGCAATCTTATAAAATTCGAAAGTAGTAATAACTTTTTTGTGCAAAGCTTTCTAGATCATTTTTATAACAGACAAAATAAATAGTCAAAAGTGTTACATCGTACACAGTCTTTTTGTAGCCGTGGGAAGTTTCCTAGTAATTTGCTGGGAAACTGTATGATACTGGCTTTTATCGAAACCGAGGAATGCGATGCAGATTTCTAGCCAAACCATGAACATTATTCGATTCAAAATGCTAATTTTAAAAGTAATTATCTTTCTAAGAAAAGTTAATTGAGAAGCAATGTACTTCAAAATGGATCGTTAATTTGCACTTCACAATGACAGGTCGCAGCCACTCATAACGTTTGACAACTAGCAGTACACGCATTATATTGATCGTTTGGAGGAAATAAAATTAATTGTACGGTCAATTTAATTATTTGTCGAATGTTAATACTTGAAAACGATTGCTAGTAATGCGTATTATTACCCATTTTCGTAAAAGCTTGGGTCATGGACACACACACACACACTGTTTATAATAATAATAATATAATATAATAATAATTTATTTTTCAATACACTCATATGAAGTTAGTATGACTTAAGTTTAAGTGTTAGTAAAAACTAATGCTAGTTATAGGTTACTGGTGCATGCAACATATCACAGTGCACCAGGTAAGGGGAATCAAGTCTATCCCCTATCATGCGTAGAATGTTGTTGGGACTGCCGCGGACCCGGCGCACCAGAGATGCGGCTCTTATGCATAGTGGGCTAAAAGCAGTCAACTCTCGCTTCGGCAAACATGCCTGATGCGCTACAGAAACGTATATGATGGCGGGCCTTTAGGAAAATAGATTCGCCTAACTGAAGGGTCAATCTCCTCCAGGCGGTGATGGTGCTCCTGCTAAACGCGTGGGCAGCGTTACTGGTGACGCTGTCGCTGGCGCTGCTGGTGCTGCAGCTGGTGGGCGCCATGGCCGCGCTCGGCGTCAAGCTGTCCGCCGTGCCGGCCGTGCTGCTCGTGCTCGCAGTCGGCCGCGGCGTGCACTTCACCGTGCACCGGTGTCTGGTGAGTACCTGTGTCGGTCTGTGCCATGTCGCCACGTGGGCGTCGCTGGTGCTGCAGCTGGTGGGCGCCATGACCGCGCTCGGCGTCAAGCTGTCCGCCGTGCCGGCCGTGCTGCTCGTGCTCGCAGTCGGCCGCGGCGTGCACTTCACCGTGCACCTGTGTCTGGTGAGTACCTGTGTCGGTCTGTGCCATGTCGCCACGTGGGCGTCGCTGGTGCTGCAGCTGGTGGGCGCCATGACCGCGCTCGGCGTCAAGCTGTCCGCCGTGCCGGCCGTGCTGCTCGTGCTCGCAGTCGGCCGCGGCGTGCACTTCACCGTGCACCTGTGTCTGGTGAGTACCTGTGTCGGTCTGTGTCGCCATGTCGCCACGTGGGCGTCGCTGGTGACTGGTGCTGCAGCTGGTGGGCGTGCACCTGTGTCTGGTGAGTACTGTCCCGGTCTGTGTCGCCATGTCGCCACGTGGGCGTCGCTGGTGACTGGTGCTGCAGCTGGTGGGCGTGCACCTGTGTCTGGTGAGTACTGTCCCGGTCTGTGTCGCCATGTCGCCACGTGGGCGTCGCTGGTGACTGGTGCTGCAGCTGGTGGGCGTGCACCTGTGTCTGGTGAGTACTGTCCCGGTCTGTGTCGCCATGTCGCCACGTGGGCGTCGTTGGTGACTGGTGCTGCAGCTGGTGGGCGCACTTCACCGTGCACCTGTGTCTGGTGAGTACTGTCCCGGTCTGTGTCGCCATGTCGCCACGTGGGCGTCGCTGGTGACTGGTGCTGCAGCTGGTGGGCGTGCACCTGTGTCTGGTGAGTACTGTCCCGGTCTGTGTCGCCATGTCGCCACGTGGGCGTCGCTGGTGACTGGTGCTGCAGCTGGTGGGCGTGCACCTGTGTCTGGTGAGTAGCTGTCCCGGTCTGTGTCGCCATGTCGCCACGTGGGCGTCGCTGGTGACTGGTGCTGCAGCTGGTGGGCGTGCACCTGTGTCTGGTGAGTACTGTCCCGGTCTGTGTCGCCATGTCGCCACGTGGGCGTCGCTGGTGACTGGTGCTGCAGCTGGTGGGCGCACTTCACCGTGCACCTGTGTCTGGTGAGTACCTGTGTCGGTCTGTGTCATGTCGCCACGTGGGCGTCGCTGGTGACTGGTGCTGCAGCTGGTGGGCGTGCACCTGTGTCTGGTGAGTAGCTGTCCCGGTCTGTGTCGCCATGTCGCCACGTGGGCGTCGCTGGTGACTGGTGCTGCAGCTGGTGGGCGTGCACCTGTGTCTGGTGAGTACTGTCCCGGTCTGTGTCGCCATGTCGCCACGTGGGCGTCGCTGGTGACTGGTGCTGCAGCTGGTGGGCGTGCACCTGTGTCTGGTGAGTAGCTGTCCCGGTCTGTGTCGCCATGTCGCCACGTGGGCGTCGCTGGTGACTGGTGCTGCAGCTGGTGGGCGTGCACCTGTGTCTGGTGAGTAGCTGTCCCGGTCTGTGTCGCCATGTCGCCACGTGGGCGTCGCTGGTGACTGGTGCTGCAGCTGGTGGGCGTGCACCTGTGTCTGGTGAGTACTGTCCCGGTCTGTGTCGCCATGTCGCCACGTGGGCGTCGCTGGTGACTGGTGCTGCAGCTGGTGGGCGTGCACCTGTGTCTGGTGAGTACTGTCCCGGTCTGTGTCGCCATGTCGCCACGTGGGCGTCGCTGGTGACTGGTGCTGCAGCTGGTGGGCGTGCACCTGTGTCTGGTGAGTACTGTCCCGGTCTGTCGCCATGTCGCCACGTGGGCGTCGCTGGTGACTGGTGCTGCAGCTGGTGGGCGTGCACCTGTGTCTGGTGAGTACTGTCCCGGTCTGTGTCGCCATGTCGCCACGTGGGCGTCGCTGGTGACTGGTGCTGCAGCTGGTGGGCGTGCACCTGTGTCTGGTGAGTACTGTCCCGGTCTGTGTCGCCATGTCGCCACGTGGGCGTCGCTGGTGACTGGTGCTGCAGCTGGTGGGCGTGCACCTGTGTCTGGTGAGTACTGTCCCGGTCTGTGTCGCCATGTCGCGTGGGCGTCGCTGGTGACTGGTGCTGCAGCTGGTGGGCGTGCACCTGTGTCTGGTGAGTACTGTCCCGGTCTGTGTCGCCATGTCGCCACGTGGGCGTCGCTGGTGACTGGTGCTGCAGCTGGTGGGCGTGCACCTGTGTCTGGTGAGTACTGTCCCGGTCTGTGGCGCCATGTCGCCACGTGGGCGTCGCTGGTGACTGGTGCTGCAGCTGGTGGGCGTGCACCTGTGTCTGGTGAGTAGCTGTCCCGGTCTGTGTCGCCATGTCGCCACGTGGGCGTCGCTGGTGACTGGTGCTGCAGCTGGTGGGCGTGCACCTGTGTCTGGTGAGTAGCTGTCCCGGTCTGTGTCGCCATGTCGCCACGTGGGCGTCGCTGGTGACTGGTGCTGCAGCTGGTGGGCGTGCACCTGTGTCTGGTGAGTACTGTCCCGGTCTGTGTCGCCATGTCGCCACGTGGGCGTCGCTGGTGACTGGTGCTGCAGCTGGTGGGCGTGCACCTGTGTCTGGTGAGTAGCTGTCCCGGTCTGTGTCGCCATGTCGCCACGTGGGCGTCGCTGGTGACTGGTGCTGCAGCTGGTGGGCGTGCACCTGTGTCTGGTGAGTAGCTGTCCCGGTCTGTGTCGCCATGTCGCCACGTGGGCGTCGCTGGTGACTGGTGCTGCAGCTGGTGGGCGTGCACCTGTGTCTGGTGAGTACTGTCCCGGTCTGTGGCGCCATGTCGCCACGTGGGCGTCGCTGGTGACTGGTGCTGCAGCTGGTGGGCGTGCACCTGTGTCTGGTGAGTAGCTGTCCCGGTCTGTGTCGCCATGTCGCCACGTGGGCGTCGCTGGTGACTGGTGCTGCAGCTGGTGGGCGCCATGGCCGCGCTCGGCGTCAAGCTATCTGGTAAGTCTACAACATTTAAGTGTTGTAAAACATATGTGGAGGTTACCGGAGATTGAGTCACGGAAATTCAATTAGCCTATATGAATGGTCCACGGAAAAAACATCTCTAGTCAATTAAAATTTCAGATGGAAAAACAACAAGAGATTGCTTTATAGCGAGACCGCCTGTTGTGTACCTCTACATATAATAGTCTGTTTTAACCATGTTTTCTTTTTTGTTAAGATGTGCAATAAAGAGTATTCTATCTAATTAAAACTAAGGTTAGATAGCTAGCTAACCTTAGTTTTAATGTAACAAGATACTAATTTGCCCTGACGTCCATTAAGGACTATGTTCTTTCCGTGGACCCTTTCATGTAGGAACCTATGTTTGTCTACCCCAAATATACTTTTGTTTTTCAAAGCTTGGAAAAATAAACCATTATCTCCAAAATAATTATCCTTTACTACGTAATAGCGTACAGCGTAGATGCTCCATGATATCATAACGTTGAACGCTATTTACTATCGAATGCCGTGTTAATTCACTTTTAATTTAAGTTCAGTTCAAATATACGATACACTGATTCTAAAGGATCTTCGGGCCTTCTTTTTTCATTATGTTGTAGGCCGACATAGTTCCGCCATCTAGTCAGATCAACATCACGTGATTGCGTCATCGAAAATCAATTATCAACTGCAACATACCATTAATTTTGTATTACTCAATTAAACTAACAAGGAAAGGTACCCAACTGTCCGACTCCGATTTTATTCATTTTGATATATTATGTTATAGAGTAGTCTAAAAATCACGGACACGTATTTTTTTAGCTGCCCAAACTCAACTTGTTAGGAGAAAATGGCCTACAAAGTACTGAAAATTGACCAAACCTTCTAATTTCTGAGAAGAGATTTGTTAAAAATTTTTTATTATTAATTACTGGTTTCGTTATGTTGAAGAACATTAATAAAGACTGCTCTATTTTAGACTATTCTATAACTATAACATATATTAAAATGAATCAAATCGGAGTCGGACAGTTGGGTACCCTTCATTGTAAGTTAGTGCGTCCTTTTTTTTATTAAATAATAAAAATCTTTATTGACTGTAAACCTAATACATATTTGGATACAAAATAATGCAACTTAAAGTGACATAGATTTACATGAATTAGGTTCGTAACTAGTCATCAGGTTTGACCAACTGTCTTCCGAACTAGGACTAGGCCTGTAACTCGGAATTCAGATATTTTTCCATCAGCTTGTCACGTACCTGCACATACATTTATTTATACACTAGATGGTAGAAAGAGACAAGGTATGTTGAAGTTGTACACATAACAAAGTATATTAAAAACTTATTTGAAGAGTAAGTATTATTAGTACTATAATACTTGTAAAAGGAACAACTTATAAATTGAGTGTTCTCCCCAGGCCTTCGTAACGTCGATCGGCTGCCGCCGCCGCCGCGCCATGCTGGCCGTTGAAGCAGTCCTCGCGCCGGTCCTTCACGGGGCGCTCGCGGCAGCACTAGCCGCGTCCATGCTAGCCACCAGCGAATTCGGCTTCGTGGCGAGGCTGTTCTTGAGGCTGTTGCTGGCACTCGTCATTCTTGGACTGATCAATGGATTGCTGTTCTTCCCTATTGTGCTGGCGTTGCTGGGACCCGCGGCTGAGGTTAGTACTACAATACAACAAATGTCCATGCTAGCCACCAGCGAATTCGGCTTCGTGGCGAGGCTGTTCTTGAGGCTGTTGCTGGCACTCGTCATTCTTGGACTGATCAATGGATTGCTGTGCTTCCCTATTGTGCTGGCGTTGCTGGGACCCGCGGCTGAGGTTAGTACTACAATACAATAACTGTTAGTGTGGATAAATTACCGAGAACTTGGAATTGCAGATGTAGTGGTAGTATGTGTTTTCTCAACTCTTGTACTGTCATCATTTACTAATAGTCAACCTAATCACAAAGACTAGGTCCTTAGAGTGTTACTTTTAGTATCACCGCTCTAAATGTAATTCGAAGCTCACGGGGATTAATCTACATTACGAAATGGATAAGCAAAGTTCCGTGTTAACTAACAGACAGACGTTGTTGTAAAAGTTATTATTTAGTTATTATTTTTATTACTTTTACAACAACATCTGCCTGTGTCTTATACCATACTTAGATTTAACTCTGAGAAAAAGTATCCAACCCTCATGGGTAAAGATTATCATAATTTGTCAGTAGGTAATGTTCGATCATTACGGAAAAGAAGTCTTTAATTTCAATTACTGATTTTTGATACGAATAAACTCAAATTGTCTTATCAGACTAAATCAATTACATAATGATGATTTCCACTATGTTTGGATACGAATGTCTCACGAAATTTCTTTCTCATTCCCCAGGTCCGACCTCTAGAACACCCAGAGCGGTTATCAACTCCGTCTCCAAAATGCTCTCCCATCGCGAGTCGCAAGTCCAACGACAAATCCCGGCGATCCGAGAAGCCCTCACCTCGCTCCTGCGCGCCTTCTCTCACCACCATCACTGAAGAACCGAGCTGGCACAGTTCCGGCCAATCAGCGCAGTCTTCCATGCAGTCTATTGTGGTGCAGCCGGAGGTGGTTGTTGAGACTACGACGTATAATGGCAGCGACTCGAATAGCGGCCGCTCGACGCCGACCAAGACTTCGCATTCGGGATCTATTACGACTAAGGTAAGGATCGTGAATAGATACTATGAAATTCACCACCATCACTGAAGAACCGAGCTGGCATAGCTCCGGCCAATCAGCGCAGTCTTCCATGCAGTCTATTGTGGTGCAGCCGGAGGTGGTTGTCGAGACCACGACGTATAATGGCAGCGACTCGAATAGCGGCCGTTCGACGCCGACTAAGACTTCGCATTCTGGATCTATTACGACTAAGGTAAGGATCGTGAATAGATACTATGAAATTCACCACCATCACTGAAGAACCGAGCTGGCATAGTTCCGGCCAATCAGCGCAGTCTTCCATGCAGTCTATTGTGGTGCAGCCGGAGGTGGTTGTCGAGACTACGACGTATAATGGCAGCGACTCGAATAGCGGCCGCTCGACGCCGACTAAGACTTCGCATTCTGGATCAATTACGACTAAGGTAAGGATCGTGAATAGATATTATGGAATTTTTAACTTTGATTACGTGACATACCTACGCCCATATATAGCGTGGGTAGGCCCCTCACAAGGTGGACCGATGACCTGGTGAAGGTCGTAGGAGTCCGTTGGATGCGGGTGGCGCAGGACCGGTCATTGTGACAATCTTTGGGGGAGGCCTATGTTCAGCAGTGGACGTCTTTGGGCTGATATGATGATGATGATGATGATGATGATGATGATGATGATGATGATGACGATGATGACGTGACATGCGGTATGTAGTTCTTTTAGAACAATTTCCACGATAGTCAGTATTAAATTGACACATATGGACCATACCCAGCAGATTACTAACCCATATGCCCGGTTCAGATTATTCCAATAGCATTCCAGTCCTGCGATCCAATCCAGCACTGGAATGCTACTGGAATAATGTAAACCGACACTGGAATGCACCCATTCCAATGAGCATTCTAGTCCAGTGACTGGAAAGACCGTCAACTTTTCATTACGGCTCACCAAATCCAGCGGCACTGGAATAATGTAGACAGCCATTCCAGTTTCAAACCAGTGCTAGATCATTGTCACCGATGTGTTTCCAATCCAGCTACTCTTAAAAAACTGGAGTAATATAAACGATATGCTCCAGTCCAGTACCGGACTGGATTAGACCGCCGGATCACTTGACTAGAATAATGTAAACCGGGCAATATAATAAATTTTAGCCGACGATTACAGCTTACATACGGTTTGGTGTAGTGTAACGTAACCCATCTTTAGTCCGTATAAGCTTAGTAAATAATGTACTTGCCATTTATAGAAATATCCAGAAAAACTTACTTCATTTATTAACCATGAATCTTCTCGCAGGTGACGGCAACAGCGAACATAAAGGTGGAGGTGGTGACGCCCAGTGACCGAAAGTCTCGACGTTCCTACCACTACTACGACCGCGACCGACGCCGGGACCGCGACGACGACCGAGACCGCGACCGAGATCGAGATAGAGACCGCGACCGAGACCGAGACCGAGACCGGGATCGAGATCGTGACAGAGATCGCGATAGGGACCGAGACCGATCCAGAGATAGACGGGACCGGTATAGAGAAGAAAGGGAACACCGCGCCTCTCCGCGCGAGAACGGTCGGGACTCCGGCCACGAAAGTGACTCATCCAGACATTGAACATTCGAACTAACCAACTTGATACTTTCAAGTGTGTAGTTTCATAATTGTGAAGTACGAGTAAGACTATATCGCATTATTTGTTTTCTTTGGATCTGATCGTTATAAGTAGGAAACGATATCTCTGTCTAAAGTAACACAATCGTGTCTGTGGCTCGTAAGAAGCCTTGAGGTGCGTAGCGATGTTTGTATTCAAAGCCTTGAGGCAGTATTACGAGGATTGTAATTTTAAGTTAACATTTCATGAAAATAATAAATAGATACCGTGGAGGCTACAGTAATTTGGTTAGAAAGTGCCGGTTTAGTATTGAGGCAGCCGCTGTCGGCTGGAGGCATTCCACGAGGGCACTAGTGCTTGAAGCAAGGACGCGTGATTCAGTGTGAATTCGAGGTTGAATCTTAAAGACCAAATATCATTTTAATTCTGTGTGTTCCTATTTTAAAGACATTTCCATTTGTCTCCGTAACGCTTCTTGTTATATTTTATACCTTCTCTAAAGACTGTGGTCGAATATTATTATGTAATTTATGATATTATTTATTTTACGTTTATGATTATCCTTTCACCAGTGAAGTCTGTAAGAAATCTCAGATTTATTGTACAAATTATTTAGTTACTCGTAGCGTTAGGTTAAGAAGCTATTTATGAGATTACCTAGATATCTAACTGTAATTTGTGATCTTTAGGTAAACGTTCATATAAAATTGTGAAGACTGCATTTAAACGATCAAAACACAGTATTCAGAGTACAAGGTAGGTATGTATAATCGTGCGCATCGGCCGCGCGCCCATGCTGACCTCATAAGGGAACTAACGAATAGCGTTGTGACATTTTGTGCAAAGTACTTATTAGATTATATTAATTTATACGCATATAACTTAATGATATTTTGTAAATATAGTTTTAGAATAAGCGAACGACGTTTGGCTGAGGATACAAAGTTATTTTATAGAAAATGTGGTGACTGTTGAAATGCTATACGCACAATTAATCATAAACGAATGTTTTGTCTTAGTTTCTTAAATTACTTTGTATTTCCGGCCTAAAATCGTTCACATAGCAGAACGTTTACACCTAGGTAAACGAGGTGCCTGCGACAAGCATCGCATCATTGTATAGTTTATTTTTATACAATTTTAACTGACATATTGTCGAAAAACTATAGGTTGTAATGGAAATGAGTTGTGTTTGCTCCTTTAGGTATTTTACCCAACGAACAGCTTTTGTTTAACAATTAGTCGCCAAGGAAGTGTTTCTTCAGGGACATTTAGAAAAATATTCATGCAACATATTTTTTCAAACCGTAGAACACTTCAGTGGTGAATGATTAGCCTTAACTTAATTTCTAAATTTAATTCCTAACGAGCATTAACGTGCCAGCAGCTACTGCCCAGTGTTTATATTTACGAAGGACGTATATTACTGTAATTGATATGAGATTTTAATAAAAATATTTTTACTTGATCGAAACACTCGTGACAATAATTTTAAACGAAAGTTAAACTGTCAACTGTATTGAGAAAATAAAATAATTTAAACTTATTCCTTGTATTTTTTGCTCCCCCAATCCAATTTCTATCATCCACTTTATATTAAGTAGGTATGTAGAAAATAAATTCCGTATTCACAAATTTCACAATTAAGACAACCAACCGCTAATAAAGTTGCCAGTGGGACACAGCTTTTACGTTGAATACAGCTGATAGTCATACTCATACGTATTCATATTATTATACAGGGTTACTTTTTCACCAGTACAATAAATCAAGTAATAGTAGTCCAAAATACTGTGTTAATAAAATATTGATATCTAGAAAAAAATATCGAGTACGTTAACAAAAATTATACCATTTTATTAAGTTTTAAATGTTTTTTTACAATGCATATATCGTTAACTTTGGGTTCAATTGTCGTAAAGGACATTTTGGCGAAAATGAGTTATATATACAGTTTTGTTAAGAATTTCAAGCGCTATCGATCTGTATACTTAAAGTTTCGATATATCTTAAAAAGTTGCCTATACGACGAAGATTTTCTACTATGGACTTGCAAAAATAGCTTAGTGAATGGGGCGTAAATATCAAGTTACTTATAATAAATAATTATCTGTGTCGTAAAGGACAAATAAAAATAGTGTCGTAAGTGACCTAATATGTTATGTTATGTGTTGTCATTTACGCTCTTACTTTTTTACGATTACTTTCTACAGTACTATGGTCAAATTACGCGGAAAAAGTCGCTATTTGTACCATTTTGCCTACATTTACGCTCAAAATTTGTAAGAAAATTATCTAAGACCGTCATTTACGACCCTGTCAACTCTAACATGTATCAGGTACCTTTTGTGTACCTTTGTGTACTTCTAATAAAATTCTGTGTACCTGTCCTGGATCCTGTCCTGTCCGTAGCTACGTACTAGGTAGAACATATTTTCCCATTTATTTTGTCAATTTCAAGTATATTTCTAAATGAATGGTTGTTTTTATAGGTACACAGGAGGTACTAAATTATTGTATATTTCGGCGTGAGGCCCTTTTATATCAGGTTCCGGCCGAGCTATAGGGAGATGGTTTAGCTATCTACGCACTTATGCATGTAGGCATGGACTCATAATGAAAAACACAACATGAATTAAGATCTTTTTTTATTACTACTCTGGTTCGCAAGAGTTAAACCACAACAGAGAAGAACCAGGAAGAAACTCAGCGGGTTGTATGTTTTAATCTTTTCAAATCATTGGTAATTACAATTTTAGATCATTACAATAGGTACACACTTAAAACACGATTAATTAAAACACTTTAAACAACAACAACAACTAATGGAAAACGACTGGAGAGTTCTAAGTTTGAGTCCATGCTTTACCAATTTCAAAACACAAGAAATAACGACTTTCGTCAGGATGCTAGGATCTGAATCTGAATCTAATGAACTATTGAATCTAGTCAAACTCCTCTTACTCTGGAGTGCACTTAATCAAATCTATTCGCGGTCTCAAGATAGACTGACTTAATGGAAGGAATGATCATTATCTGAATCTATTCCAAGTCTACGCAAGAATCAATCTTTCGAAGTCTAACGCGGGAATCAGAATGAATTGACTTTCCAATGTCTAAAGCAAGAATGACTTCTTTCTAAGTCTAACGCGCGAATGCGAATGCATCATGAAAACAGCGCTAGTGACCTTTTATACTGTCAGGTCATAAACTACCTGCTTCACAGGCGGGTAGATCTCAACCGGGTTTTATAATCTACCGCATGGACCAAAGCAAAGACCACTCCAAGCAATACATTGCTTATCGTTTTCTAGATTTAGTAACTCTTAACAAATTAATTGTAAACATTGCAAACAAAACTGTAAATAACACAATTCTGGCGTCCGATGACTCGACGTGTCGTACAGGTCTGCGCCAACTGAAGCGCGACTCCGACATATACAAATCATAAAATATAATGTAAGCTTGGTATATTTTCCAAAGGTCCACCCTGATGTCAGGTGGGCGGGTGGACCTGGATTTCAAGATATTTCTTTTCCAAGACAGGTACACAAAATTTTATTAGAGGTACACAAAGGTACACAAAAGGTACCAAATATCTATATATATATATATATATATTTCATTCTAATCCCCCAGGTCCACCCGCCATCCTGACGCTGACGCATTTTGTCGTGTCCTTTACAACATGTAACTTCTAAGCAGTTTAGTTTATCACTAAGAGTGGTACATCAGGTCAAAGATACCAGCTATCTACATTGTTTTCATATACACGTCACAAATATAGGTCAAAAAACAAAAAAGTTAAATTATTAACAGTTATCTAAAAAAAAATTGTTTTTTGCTTCTCCTGAAAACCAACCTGCATTTTGTCCTATACGATAATTGAACCCAAAGGTATCGAATTATCCTCAGAAAGATCTATTTAAGGGTAAACTTATGCATAGTTAGTGATTTTTACCGCACGTGTGAAAAAATCACCAATTATCACCATATGTCATCGGACAAATCACGTGTAATTTTTTGTTACTCTGGAACTCTGCTGAACAGCATTATAGCCAGTAAAAAAAAATAATAAATAATAATAAATAAATATTTGGGACATCTTACACAAATCAACCTAGTCCCACGGTAAGCTCAATTAAGGCTTGTGATGTGGGTACCAGGCAACGATATATATAATAGATAGATACGTATAGATACTTAGATACATACACAGCCACGACCAAGGAACAAACATTTGTGATAAATAAATACACAAAGAATGCCCTCGCCGGGAATCGAACCCGGATCCTCCGGCTTTGTAGGCAGGGTCACTACCAACTAGGCTACAGAGGCTGACAAATGTTCACTTTTGTATAAAAACACTTTTTAAATACTAAGTTTTAGTACTTCGCGAACATTTACTTCGTAGTTGGCAAAAAAGTACGTGAATTCAAGTGTTATTAATAGGACTACTTAAGTTGGCAAAAAATTACACGTCATATTGGCTAGGGGTGGGGATCCAGAAAATATCACCAAATATCACCATGGGGGACGGGGGGGTCTAAACAGGCCAAAATCGTATGACGTGATTAATGGACAAGCCCTAAGCAAAATGATAATTGAACTTTATGACCTCGTCGATCGTGCGTGCCCGTACTGCTCGTGTCGCCACCAATACAAAATTAGCTCGAAGGTCTGGGTGCTTAGTTGCCAATCGCTAACGCTTAATCGTCTCTGATGAAGTGAGCTGGTTATCAACTATCTGATATATAGGGCGATTAAAAGGTTAAAAGACAGTCAGTGTTTTTAACGCATCAAAAAAGTAAACTGAATATGATTTTACATTTTAAAAGAAACAAAATCCGATATTTAATTAGATATACAGATATACGTATAAATCTAATCCGCCTTAGAACGCAAGCAATTTAAAATAACTCGGAACCCTAAACCCCGAGTGAAATAATTGGATTGGCCAAAATAAGTGCTTCATGGGCAAATGAGTAATTTGGGAAATACTATTAACACCGGTCATTAAAATTAACCAGTCGTGCCCGTTAATCTCTTACGGAGCCCTTATTCAGAAACAAAAATTGAATGCTAATGTAACGCAAATCCAATACCTACATTTTTATATTATGGGTGATGGAATAGCAGTCGGTCTCGCTCGCACGCATATGAGTGAGCTCTAAGAGCAAACGAGCGAATCGACACGGATGTTATCATACGTTTTAATAGTAGGTACATTACATCAGAGGCCGGGAAAATGGGGATTTCCGGCCAAGTTGGTATAGGTTACGTGGCCGGGAATACGTTTTCACACCGAGGCATGTTATGGTACGTATAGTGCTTTTCTCAAACATACAAAGAAATACAAAAAAATAATAATGACAATGTTGTCGGAATTAAAAAAAGGTACTTTGCAGGCCTAAAGTGGTAGGAAATTCCATTTCCATCCCAGTGAGTTACTGCGTCCTAAAAGCGATAGGTACTTCCGAGTCTATTTTAAGGAAGGTAAAGACAATATTTCATTGCATGTTTGAGAAAAGTTAATTATTGCTACTTTTGCTTTGAAGCTATAATCCTTAAGATGAATACAGGAATGTTTCCCAATCCTTCAGGCAGATTTTCCGGCAGGAAAAGGGGTTGTTTGACTTGTTTGTATTATGCGGGTAGTTATGACAAATTTGTTTCAATTCAGTTATATCAAAAACATACGAAAAAAAGTTTATTGTATGTAAATTAGCAAGCAACATCTCAGTAATATCGCGACCCTGTGTTGTGGGCTAGGTATGCAATATTCCATAATCTATAGTTGATAGTTGGTTGTTAGATTTAGATGTTTTGTCTACCAAAAATCGGCTAAGAATTAAAAGAATAAGTCATCTTGTATAGGCATTTAATAACTTGCCTATTCAAATTTGATTGTTTCATTGGGTTGATTTGATATTGATGACGTTACGGAAATTCGAATACACCCTCGCTATTTTACGTATATCAAGACGATCTCAGGGTATCATCATCTGCGTGCTTGAGGTGGTGTAGTGGTGTTTTCAAAATTACATATATCTATTTATAATGTTCCGATAGGTACATATCTACTACTATAGGATCTACCTATCCAATTTTAGGGATGTAGAATTGAAGTTTACCGAATAATATTTTTATTATGACTCCGTTTTTTTCATACCACGCTACCTACAATTAGCGTTGTAAAGGAGCTTTGAAATGAAAGAAAAGCAATTCACGTAGCGCGTGATCCGCTTAGCGCAGAATATAATGACGGGCGGGTTTTGGCGGCAATACCGCCTGCGACATTCCTTAGAAAACGGGAGCGCGGGAATCAATAAAGGATTTCCTGGCGTCGTGCCCACGCATGTGCGTTCCGGCGGAGACCACACTGCTCCCGACCCTGCCGCTGCCAACTATGCTCCGCTCGAAAAAATATCCTGCCAATTAAGCTGATTAGCATTGTCGAGCGCTCCGCTCGCTGACCATCCCTCTACGAATAAATCTCAGTAATAAGTAGTAGGCTGTGTTATTGGGCGTATGATCGGCGCGCAACGCCACTGCGGCGGGGCGCGGGCGGGGCCGGCGCGGCGGCGCGTTGCCGGTGACGTTCAGTGATGCCAGATTGGGGGTAAACCCTCCAAAACTGAAGGTTTATTTTGCTCTGGAGGGGAAAATGGGGGGACAAATTGTTTGGGGGGAATGGTGGAGGGAAAAAATATATGATAAATAAATGATGTTATAGAATGTGCGATTTTTTTCATATCGAACTACCATCTTACTACTAATATCTTTCTCTTTCTGTCATACGTACTTGCATATTTAAGAGAGGAAATTGACGAATATTCCGACGATTGGTGGATCGACAAACCAGAACGCGTGGGTAGCCAGCAATTGTAGTAGTAAGCGAATGTCGACTTACATTGAAACTTCTTTAGGTTCTTTGGGTGTAAATAAAAAGTAGAGTTAAAAACTGAATGAATGAACAAGAAATATTTATGGGGGGTTTTCTATGTAAAGCCCCATATTTGGGGGGATTACGGACAAGGTTTGGAGGTAAAGCGACGGGGGCATCTGGCAACACTGGCGAGGTTCCCGCGCGGCACGATTGTGTTCCTCCGCGGCTCGCCCGCACCACTATCGCCGACCTAACCTGATAAGCCTCCACACTCGATGACTCACATACCGGACAGCAGTGTAGTGCGATCGTGTTAGTGAGGTGTTAGTGCCTGTGATGTGGGAAGTGCGATGGCGCTGAGAGGCACTATGTCGCCTCTGGCGCTGGTCATGACTCTGCTTGCGGCCGCCGCGCTTGCAAACCAGTTAGAGGATATACCCCATAATGAGTAAGATATATTACTTAGATTAATTGATGACAGATTCCCAATTCCGCCCTTACTGAGCTAATGAAAGCACCGCAAAAATAGAATGTATTTTTTGCTATCTGGACATGTTTTGAATGTTTCTCAATACTAGTAAATGTCATTCTAGCGATATGAACCATGAACCTGGACTTTATTTGAGAATCTGTCAAGCAAAATTATTTAGAGTTTGGACGACTATTTCAGTTGTAAAAGAATGATTTGGTTGATAATAAAACTTGACCTAAAACGGACCATGCTTACTTGATAATGATTTTTTACGCATTCAAAGTTCAAGAGGTCATGATTGTCATGATTTACCTACCCGCCGAAATTTATTAAAATCAATTTGTTTCATACATAAAAAATCTATTCAAGGATAGTTACAATATTGAAGGGAAGGTTTATCTACGCTACTATCAATTGATACGAGTTTATGACCAATTAGAGGGTTGTAGCTATTATTTAAGTATGAATAAATAATCGAGTAATATCTTAACAATCAAATTTGTGATGAAGTTATTAACCTGTTCGACGTTAAGCACATGTCGCTACACATCGGCTTATTCTACCGGCTACGACGTAGCGCTACGAACATAGCTTAGCAGTGAATAAGGGACTACCTATATACCTATATTAAATTATGCTTAACCTTAGCAATTGAAAAGTAATTGTCTGACAATTTTAACAATATTAAATAGTACCTAATTGTATTCGCATATGTGATATCTCTGCTCTTGCTGGCGTCAATAGGATATGATAGTAGCATACCAATAGTCCGTAGGCTTATTTGCCAATGCGGTGCTGAAAAAATATAAATATCACCTAATACCTACATAATATTGACTCTGTTTGAAATCATCGAGGTACCAAATTACCGTAATATTTCAGGGTCTACAATCTATACCTACATACATCATACACAAATCTAGTACATATACAGAGTGCTCGCGAGGAAACCGCAAGATTGAAATGCGGAATTCCTGAGCATATTTAGAGTATTTCATGTTATATAAAATTTCCTGGATTCGGCTTGGTTCCAGAGATAATTAACCTTTTTTCGAAAAACGTTTTTCGACGTAACTCGTCATAAAACTTCTTTTTGATTACAATGCTACCACAATGTGTTCTAATATTACCACACCTTTTGCCTGACAATCAAAAAATAAGAATAGACTTGACGAAAAAACCTGTCCCTAAAAAAAATCATTTTAACAAATTGTTGTTATGATAAAAAATATTGGAAATTTTAAAAAGTATTCAAAAAACCAAAAAAGAGAGATTTGTTTTGTGGAATTTGACATTAGGTCTCATAAGATTTTTTGTTTATTTTGATGTCTAGAATGCATAGTTAAAATCTTGCGGTTTCCTCGCGAGCACCCTGTATAAATATAAACGCTGTAGGTACCATGTTGGATACCTACACCTAGTCAACTGTCATCAGAGCCTCCCGGTGTATACATCCTCACCAATCTCACCATTTCCCCAACATTTAGTTTTATTTGCGCAACTTACAATCCTGCGTAACGGGAAATTGAAGAAAATCCATGAATTAGTTGCATGGCGTTCTATACTTATGATAACATTTATTTTCATTTGCGGAACTTACAATCCTGCGTAACGGGACATTGACGAAAATGCACGAATTTGTTGCATGGCGTTATCAAATTCAACTCATAATCATGAAATAATCTGAAGGTTACGAGGTCACAGATAACATAAATAACACGACACCCCAATACAAATAATCTCGTAAGTACGTACCTACTCTACATATTCCTGTACGCTCACGTGATTCTACAAGTTGCAATTATAACGTTTCATACGCTACAAGATTGATGATGGGCAGCAGCGTCATCATAGTGGACCATAGTGGACACATTACTGCGATCGCCAATCCGCTTGCCCAGCGCTACCTCCTAATGCGTCTATACACATAGTTAATAGGAGAGGCCTACTACGTTAAGCAGTGGACTATCATAGGCTGATGATGTATGATGTATTGTATACACTACAACGCGTACACCACGCACACACACTCTGCTACACATGCATTCGGTGTGGTTCGGCCTTAAACACAGTAATGATGATTACAATTAGTGCCGTCATTAATATTAAGAGACAAGGGCAAATCTGGTTCCCATGGTGGCCTTTATTTGAAGACGTATGGGCTCTCTCTTGCTTGTAAGTTCGTACATCCGTGGGACAGGGAGATGAAAAGAATGTAGATCAGGCCTTCTGGTATGAAATTGAGACACCAGCAAGTGAATTATTCCAAAAGTGGAGTCTTACGTCTTGGTAGTGGATCCAAAGCACGATAGATGAGCAACTTTTGCTGCCGAGCAACTAAAACACAAATCCGTTCACTTCACTAGTACAACACAACTGTATGAATGCTTTAAATATTTACAAGATACTTAAATATTCTCAATGAGAATTTACAAAAGTTAACCCTGTATCAAATCTATAAACTCCTTTTTTAAAGAACCCCATAGTAAAAAAATAGTAAATTGTGTCACAAGGGATCAAAATGGTATATTTCCGGCGTGGGTGTATATTGAATCCTGAATGGAGCGACGGATTCCACAATTGAATCCCGTAAGTTGGGATTCTAAAGTGGAATCCTGAGTGTAATTCAGGATTCTACTTTAGAATCCCAAGGAAGGATTCAAGCGTTAACGCCCAAGACGAAATAATTTTGATACCGGTGACACATACTGCTTTTCACACCACCTATGAGGAAAATAAAAGATATATCACATATTTAATATTTATGCAAATAATCGATTCTGAAGAAATTTTTATCAATTATGAACGTACTGTTTATTTTCATATTTCATTGTAATCTTTTAGGCTGGCAATAGAAAGTCCTTGAACAGAAAAGTGCCACTTTGATCCCTCCTAGCAGGGAAGAAAAGACCCGTATACGAATAGGTGGTGTGAAAATTATTTTTTTCGTTAAAATCGCGGTGTAAACTTAAACTTTTGACCGATACTATGGTTATCGTGTTGGAGCCCGTGGCCCGTAGCACAGTTTACAGCGGGTTTACTTAAGATTCTTATAATTACGAGTCAAGGTCGAAGTTATAGATGCGCGCAAAGTTGAATAAATATCCAATTATCCATACATCACCCTATTACTACACTATCGTGTATACCCACATATCGAAGTTCGGGGCCCGTAGCATAAATGTTACTTCTGCTATTAGGTTGATTCGCCCCTGTAGGTATGTATCTCATGGGGTCGAAAAGTGCACAAGTGGAGACCACGGCTAGGCTAACGCAGCGTAGGACGTCCACCCACAAGATGGACCTTGGCCTTATGAAGGTCGCCGGGACACGCTGGATGCAGGTCCCATCTAACCGGTACATGTGGAGGTCCAGAGGGGAGGCCTATTCTCAGCAGTGGACGTATTATGGATGAGATGATGATGATGTATCTCATATTAGGTCCAGTTTCAAGCTAGCTCGGTAGCCAAATGTCATAAATATGAACAGACTATTATGCCTCTGCCTCTGACGATTAACGCAAGGTTACCGTACTGCATCATTTAGTGACTTTAGTAGAGCAACCGGTGGGGGGCTGCCACAGACATATAGTGTGTAAGTCTAATACGGGCGATCAATTAAACCAGGCATGGGATTTATTAGTGTAATCATGGATTACAAGGTTTTTTTAAAGTTACTCTTAATTATGACCCCACAGAATTTTTTTAAAATTATCGGAGCAGCAATGTAGGTACGAACATTTGTTATTGTTGATATGGCAGTTATGTCATCTGCTTTTGAAATTAGCTGTCATCGAGTGCTTAACTCGCGTATGTTGCTCTACATTGCGCGCCGAATTATTTTGTATGGAAAATTTTGTTGCTCTAATTTTAAGTAAAAGTTATTTGAATGTACTTATTATGTCGTAAACTAACACCCGTTAAGAGCTTCGCCCGTATTAGACTTACACCCTGTATACCTACTGTTCATTGAGAAGAAAGACAGAATTTTTTTTTCTCAAATGTTAGGATGGTATCAAATTAAGATGATATCAAATTAATGAATAAGTTCGCCTTTTGACAAATAAAACGGATTTCTTATTCTTCTTTACTTAAGTATTTTGTAGTTGTAAAGTAATGTAACCAACTGCGACACAGTTCTTGGAACTACTGCAGTTGTTTACGTGCATTTGTTTGATTGTATTATGTTTTCTTATGTTCAATAAATCTTTAAAATCTTTAAATTAGTTGTACTAAGCTATTATAACTAAAAACTAACTATATAAAAGCAAGATAACGTAGAGAAGGTTGTTATCAACGTATGCACCATGAATGCACTGGCCACGAACGGCGTAAGTATTATTACAAAATCCTTGAATGATTTTAACATCCACGTTTTTTAATCAGTTGAGTTTCAAATTTAAAACCTTTAATTGAATAAAAAATGAAAAAAGTCAGTCTATTTCGATAGACTCAACCCGGGTGCGCCAAAGTATTTATAAAATTGCAACTTAGATTATTGGAACCTCGAAAATTTTTCTTATACAATTTAACTTCATAATGATCGGTATTTAGAATAATCTTTGTTCATAATCATCATGACATAGAATCATTTATGTTCATAATATTGTTTATCATACATATTTTTAGTACTAATTTTTATGTTTATATAATTTTTCACTATACTTATTTTATGCTATATATTCTAATGTTATAGGTATTTATTTTTATCTGTACTGGTTGTACGTATGAATTATTTTTGTTTAATTAAATATAAATCGTACTATTACTGTAAACTAGCTACCTGCACAAATCAGGTTGTGGCAGAGTAGGTACTGTACTAAACGGGTTCCCTCTAAACTTTTTTTGTCCGAAACGCTTAGGACATAACAGACTTGGTATAATCTATTTTGGCATCAACTTAATGAGACAGAAACATCACTTGGCTTAAATAACAATATTTCGAATATTATTTTGTTCGAAACTATCTTGGCATATCATTAATTACGCCGAGTGTTATAAGACAGAAATTAGATTTGCGTTTTTTTTGGGCTTGTAGCCACATGTTCGAAACTTGCCTTTTTCGTCAGGCAGAATTTGCTGTGAGGGTGAAAATTTCTGCAGTGAGCGAGCGAAGCGAGCGAACAAAACCTTCCGGGGCAGGTCCGACTCGGATAGGTTAGGTTAGAAGACTAAGGCGGGAGCTTTGCTCCCGCCTTAGTCTTCGAGGTTATTTTTTTTTATCAACATAGAAAGTACTCAGCTCAGTAACACAGTAAGTAACGTATAGAATATTACTACTACCTCGATTATATTGAGAGGTTGTAATTATTCCTTCTCTGTTATGCTAAAACAAACTATGCCGATACTTTTTATGCACATCCAGATTATGCCTCATCATAAATAGGAGCATCGAAATTATGCTCGAATAATATTCGAACAACTCGAAATCTGCCACAAAGAAATATGCTAAAGTTGAGTATGTCACAACAGTTTCTGCACAAAGCCCATTATGACTACATAGTTTATGTTATTCATAAAAGAATTATACCACAACAGAGTGAACCTAATGGGAAAATGTTTATAAATAAACAATTTATTTCAAATAACTTTATGAGTATAGATTAATCTACTTGACGACTTTAGGATGATAAAATTTCGAAATAAAAATCGTTATGAACATTGTAGGTAGAAGTATAATTTTTAGTAAGAAAAAAAGTATGAGAAAAATTTTTCGGAGTAATGATGATTATGAGTAAAAAACGGTATTAGTAAAAATATTCGAAGAAAAAATTGTATAAGTGCCAATATGGACCCACTCAACCCATATCTTAACACTTTCATTGTGGACGTGTGCTACGCGCTACGCTCGTAGCCGATGCCGTGATTTTTACGATTTGTAGCGAAAATGGACCTCCCACAGAGAACTCCCCTCGGGAGTTCCCCGCGCTCAATGTATTAAAGTACTTATACAAAAATCTTCATCATGTAAGCTTAGCTTATATTGAAACCGAGCAATTCGAGGCAATTTTGAAACCAGACCTTAACCATTATTTAGTTGAACTCTCAAATTCTAAGATAAATTAATTTTAAAAGACAAGTCGAGTGAGGAGCTTTTCAAAATTGATCGTTAATGAGCTCTTGAAAATAATAGTTTCAGCCACTTGCAGCGATTGATAACTAAGTTACATACGTTACATCAACAGTTAGAAGGAAATAAAATTGATTGCTTTACATTTCCATAAAAGCCCGGATGTTGGTGACAGTCTTTATATTAAAGATATACTTGGAATGAAGTTTACCTTAAAAAAATCGTACCAATGTCAAATATTTCCCTGAATACTCGTATTATTGGAAAAATGATATGATTAATATAAAATTTTTGACTGTGGGTAATTTCAGAAAAAAGTGTATCCAATTACCGGAGTTCTCAAAAAACATGGCCTTTGTGACGATAATCAAGAATTTTAATGAAAACGTGTTTTTGGTGCTAAATTAGTAAAGTATACGTAAAATAACAATACAAAACTCATAACGATGCAATTCATAAAGGTTACACGGTTATCTTTCGTCACAAAGCTTCTTAAAAATCACGCTAATTGGGTGCTACATTTTCTAAAGCGCCACTACACACGCGACGTCTATTCAGATATATGTCGGCGCCCGGTCCTGTTGGTTTACGAGGCTAATGACAGCTAATTAACCTCAGTCTACGTAAGTCACGCCATCCTCCATTATCGGCGTTACTTAATGCCAACCCCATAACGCGGTAACTTTTACTACACTCAGTAACATTATGGTTTTATTATAAGTGTATTGTTTTCTTCCAACTTTAGAGGCGAGCCTTTGGAGGCTATCCAGGGTATATCAAAAACAACATATCCAAACAATAAATGTTCAATCTCAATAATACCTATACTTTGTAAATTTTGTGAATGTGTCCATTTTTTTACTGTCAGATAGGGCACTAGTTTATTTTTATTTGTTTTTTTTTTCTAAATATATAAAATATTTATACAGTTTTTGAACTCTTTCTGCTCCTGTAAACGCTAAACTAGCCAGAGTGGCCACAATGTTCACAAATAGATAAAATAAAGTTGTAATTTTGACGCCAATGTTTTTAATCATCTAAGTACCGTCGTGACTTTGATGACATCTTGACAGATGAATTTGACATCATCTACGATACCTTCTATTGGCCCGGCCTTTTCTTTCAACGCCTATACCACATAGGGCGCGAAGCTACGCGTAAGAGATACTGGGATTGAGAAGAGTTTGTTTTACAAAGTACTTCATAGCTTTAAAAGCATCTCCCACTGCGATATCCCTTATAGGAACTTTGCATGTAACTGGCCCTATTTTAATGACAAATGGGACTTAATCTGGTAAACTTAATATTATCCTTTTCGGGTATGACGTTACACCCGTGGTTGCATGCAGACTGGCGAGAAAATGTATCAAAACCTAACGACTCAGATTTTGCGAACTACCCGCACTTGATTTTGGTTATTCACTTTCTAGTCTAGGTTTCACTAGGCCACACAACACTCACAACATTCTGGCTTGAAAATGGAAATCACTGGTTTCCACGCGAACAAGTTTCCTCGCCCCTCATTTTGATTAAAATTCCGATGTTTCTTAATATCAATAGCTTCATGTACTTTTCGGCTATGATGTTTAGTCGGGAGGACTAGGTAGGTATCATGTCAATGTACTTTGGTCCAGATTCCAACAAATGCTAGGCCACAGCAGACTCTTATTCTGTGACTCTTTCTAACAGCTGTGATAATATATGTTCCTTGATTCTTTTCGCGATGGTACGTTTGGTTTCCCCAATATAAGGCCTACCACAACTATAACCAATTAGTTCCCGTATGTCGTTAAAATAAATATTAATGATAATCGGGAAAGTTGAAATCAATATAACTGACTTATTTTATTGTCAGCTTCCGTAGCCTAAATAGTTGGTAGTGACCCTGCCTACGAAGCTGGAGGTTCCGGGTTTAAATCCCGGCGAAGGCATTATTTGTGTATTTATTTATCACAAATATTTGTTCCTTGGTCGTGGCTGTATAGACAGCCAAAATGGGGCTGGAATTGTGGGTGTGCTTTTCATTATCCACGAGGCTTGTACTCAGTAGGTATAATGTAATGTAAACAGATTGATGATTATGATATTGATAGATCCACGACAAAACCTTTGAAAGCATTTAAAGCTGTTAGAAGCTTCGACTGCATCCTCAATTCAGACACGCGATAAAAATCAGACGCAATTATGTACACGGAAAGTTCACTGCTCTCTGACACCCACAAACCTCCAGTTTTCATTAATCATAGACTTGGAACAAAGGTTGTTCAAAGTTATTAATTGTGATTTTATAAATTTGTATATCGGCATCGGCTAACACTAGGTTTTTGCCTGTTCAGCGCTGCTGTAAAAGTGAACCGGGAAACCACGAAATCGTCTGCGACGACGTTACGCTATTGCACCGAAAGCCATTGTTCTATTTTTTCTTGATCAAATACAATGTGTAATGTGATCATAATAGAATTTTCACTTTGTTGTTGCACCATGCACCTATTCGCGGGTTTGCATGTTACAAAATTCAAACTCTTTCTAGTTGATAGCGGAAGCTAAGGAAGGATTTGGAATGCAGGCATATTTTAAAGTAGGTATAACATTCATAGTAAAAAAGTAGTAGCGAAATGGGACTACTAGTTTCTTATAATTCATCATCATCATCATCATCACATCAGCCGAAAGACGTCCACTGCTGAACATAGGCCTCCCCCAAAGATTGCCACAATGACCGGTGCTGCGCCACCCGCATCCAGCGGACTCCCGCGACCTTCACCAGGTCATCGGTCCACCTTGTGGCCGCCACTCAAGAACCTTCCCGCCCCAACGGCAATCGGTTCTACGCGCAATGTGCCCCGCCCACTGCTACTTCAGTTTAGCGATTCGGAGAGCTATTTCGGTATATTATTATTTCTTATAATTATAGTCCTTAAAATTGAAGCTGAAATTATAAGCATGAAGAATTCCTATCGCAGCCAAGTTTCATGTTCAGACTACTTATATAATTTAAGCGCTATTGATTGGCCACAGGCAACCAATTTTAATCAAACCTTGTTTCAATGTAACGCGACTAAAGCACTTTTTCCTTGTGAATCTCGAAAAATTGACGCATGTTACGTAAATTTTATCGCTGCTGTGAGCGACAAGTTATTAAACATCGTGTTTTATTTATGTTTGTTATGTACATGTATTTGACGTGTGTTTATGTTGTCAGTAGTATTGAAACAATGCCGTGACTAGCGGCGTGTTGTGTCGACACGATTAATTGTCGCCTTTATGATGCCGTCGAACAATCGACGTACCCCCATGGCGGACCAGGCCTCGTCCGCGCCGCTAAGCAGCTTACTGACAGCCAATTACAGGTCCCCCTTCCACCCCCTTTCCTCTAAGAAGATGAATTTCGGTAATGACGTGACGGCGTCTGAACGCCGCGATTTGCTAAACGAAAAAGTTCACAAGTGACAGTTGAGTGTTCCGTGGATGGATCAATTCGTGATAAATGGCTGTTCTGTTCGGCTAACCGACGATGAGAGAAAAACTTCCTTATTAGCCCCAATACTGCGAGCTTCGCGAAAAACACTTGCCGAGAAACGCAAAATAAAAGACGACGAATAAAAGAGAATTGCACTACAATAATTCGCGAAAGAGGGTGCGAGATACCAAGCGAACGAGCGCAAACGAACAAGAAAAGGATTCCTCAAACGAGAACTTAATTGCAAAGTGTATTTGTTATGCTTAGTATTTTTAATTATGGTCTAGAAAAGCGTATGCATTATTTTTACATCGTTGCTTTAGCATTCCTTGGCAAAGGAAGCTGTACTCGTATATATATAACACTGCAGTAACAATAAACTTTGTAGTTTTAGTAGAGATTGCTATCATAATCATTAATGAGCACTGTACTAATCATTATGATAATAAAAATAAAACTCTGCGAAAAGGCCTCAAGGTCTCAAAGGCCAAACAAAATGGAAAAAAAAATTAGGCATAGTGTTCTTAGGGTCTGTCTCTACTGCACTTCAAATTACAATCAAATCCCATGCTAGACCCTTTATAAGAAGTACAGTATTATAATATTATATGCAAATTTATTAGTGCTTACTATTGTAATACATGATATAATTTATCGTCGCTATAACAAACCACAGTATAAGCTTCAACTCGATTTCTGTAAGATTGTCCATTGAAAATTTATTAACAAATTAATACATTTCGATGATCATCTCTATTAGTTATTAAATGGGAACCAAGACACAATAACCTAAGTTAACCCTGAAATTAGCACATTTGTGTTGTAATTTTGCGACTTTTATTTCCAGTCCATTAACGTTAACCTTTGACTCAACCCTGCTGTCGGTTCAGCAATTCTGTGTCTATTTTTAAACGAATGTCTATCCTTGTTTGATGTCTTTGCTATCTCCTGTATTTTGTCCTGCTCTCGTATGAACTTTGACATTTGACCTTAACTTTTTTCACAAAATCTGAAATCTTTTTAGTGAATTTTTAAGATTCCCGTGTAACGGAAATAATATATCTTTTGTTTAAGTTAAAAATAAAACCCCCGCGTTTTCTTCCAAACTGGCAACTTTTACGTTCATTTATTGTAGAACTTGATTTTATTTTATACAAAGGTCCACCTTTGTATAATAATAGATGAAAACCTATAGAAGTCTCCAGACTTCTATAGGTTTTCATCTATTTTTATTAGCCACGTAATGAGAAGAAACGTGAACAAATACATTTTAAGAACTTACTTGAAAAGTCGTATCGAACTACAAACCTTAATTTTCACTAGTTTAAAAATTATAAATATTATTCATATTTTGATCACCGTGTACTGCTTGCAGCTGGAGAAAGTTCAAAGGTGCTTAACATTATAAAAATATTGCATATCCCCGAGAAAGACCGGTAGGTAGGTACTTATTTATAAAACCGAGTGGCCGGGTGGTTTAGTCATCAGCCGCGAAAGCTGACATAAGTGGGTTCGAACCATCGGACGCTTGTGAACTAAGTTGTTTTTCTTTAGTATCTGAAAACTGACATCTAATATTTAAAACCTAAATTTTATTTTCCAATCTTTTCATTAACAGGAAAATACACGTGATCGAGATTAAAGCACTTTGGTTGCAGCCAGCGGTCAATTAACGTAAACTCGGGCCGGAATCCGAATCTCATTAAGGTTGTGGGTTTAATCCTAATTAATACATAACTACCAAAGTTGCAATATTCACTTTTATTATCAATGGCCAAAGGTTAATTACTACGTAGGTTTCATACCATCCCACATATCCCAGCATCATCGCGTGGGAGGCAACCTCCCCCGCCAATTTAAACCTGAGTCAGGTTGTGATCAGCCAAATTGCTTTTCAATAACAAGTTCAAAGTTAACTCAGCGTAAGTTGGTTACTCCATGCATCAACATGGGGCATATTTATTCAAGTTAGTGATAGGCTGTCATCTGATAGCAAATTAATTTCAATATTTACAGAGATTAATATGTCGGCTACACATCATATCATCATCATAAACTTAAGAGTAGGCCTCTTGTCTGTAGAGCAATTTCCCTATGGTCCTTTCCAGTGCCTTTTCTTTACGACCCGATACGACACGACGTCTCCTTTTTCTTTCTCTTGGTCCATGTACGGCCTTCTCGGCCTTCCTCTTTTGGGCTCATGCATAAATCATGTGATGTTTTTTTGGCTACTTTTTGACACCCCCCCTCCCCCATGGTGATGTTTGGTGAGTTTCTTGGCTAGACCCCCCCACCCCCCTAACAGTCTCACGTGTATTTTTTTCATTCAACTTTTCACGTTCGCTAGCCGAAATTGACAATATTTCTTAGTTTATTCATCGTAAAAAAATACACGTGAGGTCTCCTTGTACCCCCCCCTCCCCTACCGTGATCTTTCGTGATGTTTTCTTGGACCCCCTCCCCCCCTATAGGACCTCGCGTGATTTATGCACAAGCCCTTTCCTTTTCCCCTCTACTTTTCCTTCTATTATGGTCTTAATTAATACGTCGTGTCGTATAAAGTGTCCCAACATCTTCCTTCTTCTGTTAGCTATAATTGACAACAGCCACTTCCTCTCCTTTAGGTCCCCGGTTGAGCACGTCCTCGTTGGTCACTTTCTGAGTTCAGCTTATCTTCTCCATACGCCGCCAACACCACACTTCACCTAAAATTCCTACTCCCATACTCAATACAAGAACACAGCCACCAACTTATTAGTTATTACTGACAATGAGATACCCTATTAATAGGACGTATTTATGGAAAAAAGGAACCAACCCACAATAATTTTTCGTTCTAATTAACACCTAAACTCAAAACAAAAAAATAATTTTTTACAATGACAAATTAGTGTGGATTGGATCCTTTTTGCATTAGTATTTTTAATTATGGTCTAGAAAAGCGTATGCATTATTTTTACATCGTTGTTTTTACAATGACAAATTAGTGTGGATTGGTTCCTTTTTGCATAAGTACGTCCTTTATTTATTTATAGATCCCATCGGTGCTTGTGGCCATATAGATATCGTCGGGGATAGTGAAATACTACGTAACTAACATTGGTTAGTACCTACCGCGTATCTAACAAAAATAGCCAAATTACGCCAAGCCGACGCACGTAAAAATCTGATTACATTATACCAGGGTGCTTAGCCAAGTCGCCAATCGCTAGCGCTTGCTAGCGCATCGTAGTTTTCCCTCTTTGTCGCACTAATATGAAGGAGTGACAGAGAGGGAAAACTACGATGTGCTAGCAAGCGCTAGCGATTCGTAACTTGGCTAAGCATTCAGTTCCTGTAAACTTGATTTTTATTCGATTTCGATTCGATTCGAACCCGGAACCTCCAGCTTCGTAGGCAGGGTCACTACCAACTAGGCTACGGAGGCTGATAAATAACAAAAAGTAGTTTTATTGAAATAAAAGTATTTGTAACATCGATTTCAATGCTCTCTGTTCAATCCAATGCCACCAAAATTACAACTCTAGTCATAGTCCTACCAATCTGAACACGTATAAGCTTAGTCGTAGCACGCATTGCTACGTACACCTGTAGCACTGGCCGCTACGCGCCGTGTTCATACCACAATTACTAAGCATTGCTATTGAATATGAATACTATACATTTTATTTATTGTTAACCGAATTCATAAAGGATGTCGTCAATTCGACTGGTTTTTTTATTGTTTGTAATACCTTTGTCAGACACCAACACGCGGAAACTAAAAAAGATCATTATTTAGTACGCATCGTCGGAGTCGATGAAATTCACATTGTTGACATTTCTGCGTTTTATAATTGCATCTGGTCAACTTACAGAACATTATCATCATTCACGAAAAGAAAGGTTACATATTAATGAAATTTTAGGGCTTATCGTATTAATGTACGCAAATCAGCAAATTACGTAAAGTTTTGTATTTTGCACTAAATTTTCTAACAATTTATTTAATAATATTTAATGTGAAACTAATCATTCACAAGCAGTATTACGTTTTGTTATCTGTCCAACTAATACAATACTTCGCGCTACGATCAAAGGTCATTAATTTACTCACTAGCGATTAAAATGCGTTTTTACCTGCTCGTATTAAAGGATAAACGAGTGCTTTACGAGCCAGTGAGAGGAAAAACATTTTTATTCACCCAATACTTGCATATGCTTGCTTTCGGTAGTGTGAAATCATTCGCTGTCGTCATGCATATTACAGGATATTGCTGACACAATAAACTTAAGTTTAAATTGCTCCGAAGCCAATTGAGACAAAAATAAATTCTGACGGTTCGACAATTGCTGTTGATTGTTCACTATATTTGTAGTTGTGATGCTGATTGATGGCCATGATATTTAACATGCACCAAACTTTTTAGATTTGTGTTTTCCTTATCCCTTTGTATAGTCAAGTGCCAAAGAAACAATCCGCTTATAAATATGTTACGACGTTCTTCTTATTATACTAAATTAAAGTGCACTGGGATATATTTTTAACATTTTTATGGACACCTTATTTTGCCTTTGACTGTACGTACACTGGCAGGAGCATGATGCTCTACGTGTCGAGTCATAGTCGTATCAAATCGATATTGATGGATTAGTTTCCTGACATGTCTACCAAGCATGTGTCTATGATGGCGACGTGTTACGTACTTCAGAGACGAGTCTTCCCGATGAATGAAATAGGCAGATCATCATCATCATCAGCAGCCGTTGATAGTCCACTGCTGGACGTAGGCCTCTCCTATTAATTATGTGTACAAACGCATTAGGAGGTAACTGCCCATAATCGCCACGCTGGGCAAGCGGATTGGCGATCGCAGTAATGTGTCCACTATGATGACGCTGCTGCCCATCATCAATCTTTTATCAAATAATGGTCAGTGATACTTCAATCCTACTTCACTCCTTACGACACCCGCAGGAGGAGTTGGGGTGGTGACAAATATATTCTTACTGCCGTCACCAGGTCACCACACGGCACGGTAATTCTAGACCCCGGTATCGGAGGTGCAAAATGATACTTACCTACATAATCTAAATTTCAGCATAGCAGTTCAACATACAGGGTGGCTGGTAAGTATACCGACAAACTTGAAAGGTGTATTCCTGAACACATTTTGAGGCTATAATTTCATATGAACTTTTCTGGATTCGGCTTAGTTTAAGAGATAATGACATGTTATTCAAAAAACTATTTTCATCACAAGTCACTGAAAAATACCTGCACGATTAAAATTCTTACACTAGTAGTTTTCATCTCGACATACACACTGATTAAAGTTAGAGAAAATGAGGAAAAAGTTTCAGAAAAATGTTCAACAAAAAAAAAATATCAAAAACCCTGAAAAAAAAATTCTTTCCCTACAATTTATTACTGGTCATGTACAAAAAAAAACAAAATATCAAAAAACGGAATAACCAAAAACTTTTTTTATTGTTCGATAATGACATATGTCACATTTTTTTTTTACTTCTTTTGTTATCAAAAATGCATTGGTAAAGTCTGTCGGTATACTCCTTCCCACCCTGTATAAATAAAGAACGAAAAACAAGAATTATATTTACGAGTACGAGTGAGAAGATAACGTATAGAATTCTCTCTTACATTATTACCTTATTATTTGAGTCTCCTTAAAAAACATGGGCTATATTAAGCCCTGCTACATTTTTTTTTAATAGTTTAGTTAGTACTTCATACTAGAAAATGAAAAATTAAAACATAAATTGGTAATTAAGTATTTATTAACAGATAATTACGAGATAATTAATAGTTAACTATGAATTACGGGTCAATTAAGCCATTATTTTAAATTTTTCTAGTATGAGGTACCAATTGAAATATTAAAAATATAAATAAGTAGCAGGCCTTAATAAAGACAATCACATGACAAAGAATTGTAGGTAAAAATACTGAAATTTTGTTTCCTATTTTTATCCAAGTTTTTTTGGCATTATTCAATGTTATTTCAACAATACTTAAGTCATTAACTACATGTATATTACTGTTCCAAAAGTTCATGTGAATCGCATTAGCCAATGTTGAAAATAATGATTATTGTGAAAATAAAAAATAATAATCTTACCTCAGAAAATAACAAAGACAGAAAGCTCAAATTTACAGTAAGTACATTTCCTTCGGTTACCGCGAGGATTACTCATGAAATAATATTTGTCACGAGAGCCCTTTAAAAATAAATACGATAAGCATTTGGTGCAAGGGCCGATTCTCTATCTAAGCAAACACGGCTACGGTCTTTAAAAATATAATTAAAAGTATCGAATCATGATAGAAAAAAAATGTATTTGTAGGTGCCTATTTATTAAATTTAATTGTGCGTAATCGGATAGTAGCACTATCAGATATAACAATCGGTTGTAGGTGGGTACAGTCATTGCAGATACTAGATTTTCAGTCGAGTACGCTTAGGAGTAGGGCTGCCAACCGTCCCGCTATATGCGGGACGTCCCGTTTCTGGGGCCCTAAAGTATACGTCCCGCAAAGGGTTCGCGCGGGACGCCAGTTGTCCCGCTTTTCAGGGAATACTAAAATAGTAATAGGTATGAATACGTAAATGAAAGCAATTTAAAATTTCGTCTTGTTAATTTGAATGTACCCCGATATCCGTACTAATAGTCCGCAAGCACCGTGTACTGAACGTGTATACTGCCAAAATATGAATGATTGCGATGGGTGTAATAGGTGCATCTAAATTGAACCGATCTGAAATTAAGCATTGTTTTTTAATGTTAATGTCATTCCCATCCCGCATTTTATAGCCAAGTCCCGCAATTTATTCGTGAATGTCCCGCATATCTGTGATTTTTGGTTGGCAGCCCTACTTAGGAGTGTCATACGTACAATCATACATTACTTAATCGCTGCAACAATCCGCATATATAATTAAAGCATTAGGTACTGATATTTTTTCTAGCCCCCATTCGCGATGAAACTCAACGCGACGGGCACGCCAGACGGTTTACCTTGTAGAGGACCCAGACCCAAGCAAATCCACAAAAAGGTCACTAACCTGGCTGACACCTCTGTTTGATTAGACACATCTAAAATCTAATCTAGTAGTCCTTTTAAGTTTAACATTTAATCAGACCAAAATAAATACAGACTGCTTTACAAATTTAATACTAAACCTTAAAAATAAATTACTTTTCAGATTCCAATATTTGATATTAAAATAGAAGGGCTGGCCGAAGTTTTAAAATTGCGAGTCGTATTGACCGGGACTAGGCATAAAAGAGATAGAGATAATAATTTCTCTTCTCCATCATTTTGTGAAATATGAAGCTCGATACAAAAATGTTCAGTATTAAAATTATGTAATTCATTAAAATAATTATGTATAAGTATAATTAGAACGACTTGTATTAAGCATAAATTCTTCTATGATAATATGATTTCTTGACCGTGTGGTGACGGCAGTAAGAAATTAAGAATACATTTGTCACCACCGCAACTCCTCCTTCGGGTGTCTTAAGAGTCGACTAAGGGATTGAAGAATCACTGATCATTATTTGACAAAATATTGATGATGGGCAGCAGCGTCATCATAGTGGACACATTACTGCGATCGCCAATCCGCTTGCCCAGCGTGGCGATTATGGGCATTTACCTCCTAATGCGTCTATACGCATAGTTAATAGGAGAGGCCTACGTCCAGCAGTGGACTATCATAGGCTGATGATGATGATGATGAATATAATTTCTAATGGGTAGTTAATGTAGTTACTCACACCTACATAATAGTTACCGTGACAGCCCTCGATATAGTAACATTTACTCTGCGAGTAGATTTCAAAAGATCTTTCACGTATTGTACCTACTTATAAATAGAACATCGAGTAATTTTGAGAATGAATTTAACTACGCGAATTAAAAATAACTGAATCATCAAAATTACAGTTCAATCAATTTTTTACCTAATGAAAATAACTTCGAAATGCAAAAATACGTATAGTAACACATAATGTTCATAAGAACTCCTCAAAACAATTTAAGTAGTTTGATATTCATGACCTCAAGTGTTGGTTGGTTACATCTTGATTAAGATTAATAATAATTCATACATAATACAGAATACAAAGCCACCACAAGATATATCGATAAGTAGTTTGCCACAAATTGTATTATGTTTTCTTTTCTGTAAAATAAACAGTGTTTACTAAATATCGTGTATAGTACCTAGGTACTACTAAACCACGAAAACTGGCCAAGGTAAGCAACGATCCTGTATCAGATTTTAATTATCAATTGGGTTGCAATTATTTAACGTTACTTTTATTTTAGCCCTTCGATAATTATACGCTATTTACATATGTCGAAGAATCGTAGCCTTTGACTTAAGTCTCCACTTGGTATAATATCAAGTAGCATTCCAATAAAGTAAAACATTGCTATTTGTAATAAAAGTTATTTTAACAGTGTATTCCTGACCACATTTAGAAACTATAATGTCACATAAACGGTTCTCTAAATCATCTCCGAAAATTGTTTGTACGAATATTACATCGCAACCAATTTTTCGCATAAAGTCATTTAGCCGAATGATCATGTTGAAATTGAATTTTATGAAATCGTTTCATTTCCCAACTAAATGGTTGGCAATTCTATCTTTGGGCTTGGTTTTTAAATGGAACTTTTTATAATACATATTTTCATGTGGTTTATGGTTTAGTTGATATAATATACATTTAGTTAACTAATAACAAAACAGTCGGTTCTGGCGCTTCGCCGGCCGCTGCCGCGGCACGCTCGCTTCGCTCGCTCGGCTCGCGCGCTGTAAGGTCGCAGTTTCACCTAACACTCCTCCTCGCTTCGCTCGTCGTCGTACCTAACTGGACTCTGTGAAATGTTTTTTTAAAGGTATTCTTTGTTAGGCAAGTTCAGAAACACGGTTATACTAAAAAGTTTCCACATATAGGTACGAAAAGGATGACGAAACTTTATTCGGCCTAGTGAAAGATTTGACAAATGATGAGTATGCTAAAAGCATCATGTCATCACAATAATCCGTTTTATAATAATTCTGCCAAATGAAACGTTGTCATACAAAAATTTGCTAATAGTTGGTTGCCAAAGTGAACCATCGGCGAAATGTTGGTTGGCAAATGAAATTCGGGCAAAAAAGTTCGGAGAAAAGGCAGAACCCCCACATAAACTTTTCCTGTTGAAAAAAAAAATGTAGTTATTCAGTACGAAAGGTTTTTTTAACGGCGTTGGTGCCATTATGGAAAATAGTCTCACTAACCTCATTAATAGATGTCAAAACGTGAGAAAGAAATAGGTTTTATTTAATAAAACCTTTAAAAAAATAAGGTTTTCGTAAAAAAAAACGTGAATACTCATTTTAAGTGCTAGTTTTATAACATGTAGTTCTATGTTGTATACATTCAAAAATAGTAAAAAAAATAAATTTTTTTTTCGCCAAAACTGACAAAATTTATATAATATTTTTTGTTTGTTTTTACATCAAATATGCGTGGTTAAAATCTTTCGGGTTTTAAGAGCCCACGGTGTATACACCGTTTTTTATTGATTTCCGTTAAATTAAAGGGAAGCTTATTTAGGTCAAAATGATCAATCTCTAAGAAACATAGTATCTTAACTCTTACTGTTATTGAGTTATTAAAAAAATAAGTTTAATGAATGAATAAGTGTAGTGCAAACTTTATTACATCCTAATGTTACTTATTTTGACGTGTGCCGTCAGTCACCTGAGATCTTATTTTTAAGGTATTCTCACACTTGCCATTTCAATTATTATCTATCAAAACAAAAGCAAGGCAATTTCTATTAATGTACCAAGTAACCTGTCCAATTTAACGGAAATCAATAAAACACAGTGTGTAATGACTAATGTTTCTGATTCGAATTACCATACCTATAAGTACTAAGTATTTGGTATACGAACGTAACCTTAATTTATTGATGAACAATACAATACAATGTGCCCATGAGGAAATGGAAAAAATTAACAACGGATTTACGATCAAATTTGAAGTTACAAATGTCGTATAAAGTTTACCGGATGCCGGCTATTTTAAGAGAAAATGTCTTGTATTACCGTTTTAGACCGTTACGCATTTTAGGTAGGTAACAATTTTGTCTCTGTGTTGCCTTAGTCAAGACCAACAACACGAAAGTCACACTTAATATTGACAAACATCAAAAGGACAAACAATCTTTTATTTTTATTACCTAAAACATTAAAATGCATTTTTTGCGATAGTTTCATTAATTTAATAGAATACTTTTTTTAAGTAAAGCAGCATTCGAAATACACAAAAAATCTTGCTTCTTAGCCTCAGGAATATGCTGTTAAATTTTTCTCTTTCCTCATGAGCATCTTTTATACAAATCGTATTGAATTTTTACGTTTTATTTAAATAACACCTAGTTTTACAAAATTTTCGTTACTTCCGGAACTGGTTCCGGAATTCCGGAATTGAAGTACAATATCGGAAATCAGTTCCGGAACTGAAAATGGTCCGATATTGCAAGCCCTATGTCGAAGCGTAATATGGATGTGGTTTACGGTACTAAAGCCTTAAAGTGCTTATACAGCATATTTGAAGGGTCCACGGAAAGAACATATCTAGTCAATTCAAATTACAGAAGGAAAAACCACCTTACTTTAACAGAATAAGGTGTGAATTTGCCCTGATTTTTTTAAGCACTGGACATGTTTTTCCGTGGACCCTTCATTTAAGCACTGTGGCTGCTCCTTTAATCTGATGGCAACTATGTAATTTTCAATTCGTTTATATTTTTTACGGTTGTGATACAGGTAAGAATTTTGTTAGAAACTTACGTCCACCTTAGCAAATATTTGGGCCTGACCTGACTAAATTCTTATGGTTGTCTGGTACATATAGAATGCTTCAAAATATTAAGCCTGCCTTTTGTATTTTTTTAATAAACACGGTACCTACGTGTACAATTATGCACAATCGGCTGAACACAGTTCAAAGCGGTACAGCGTGTTCAGAATCTTCTTGCAGGTAACAGTCACCATAGGAGCAGCCCCAGACCTCAAAAATATCTGAACATGCACTCTAATGCCATGAAAATAGAGGTGTGTTGAGGTATTTGTGAGGATCCTGGCTGCTCCGATATATCTGCTTGCGACTGTACTCACTGTACTACATTACACTACGAATTATTATTAATAATTATATTCATTGTAATTAATTCTTTGGACTATAACGATTTAACCCCATATCAACAATCTCATTTGTAGGCCGCTAGTAAACACGTGGTGAGACGAATAGTTGTGTTACGTATAAATGTATGAACTTTCTAGTTGACCCCATGTCAGGGTCTGATGGGAAAGTGAAGGCACGTCAGATATATGGGCGTGCCTTGCTATCAGATGACTTCAATTTCCGCACAGAAACTAGTTGGTTAGCCCGAGATTGAGTGGGATTTAGTCATCGCAGTGTTAACACTTAAGTAGTCATCACATTATCAACCTATCTCAGTCCACTATGGGACATAGGCCTCTCCCATTAACTATGCGTGTAGACGCATTAGGAGGTAAATGCCTACGAAAAAATCGCCACGCTGGGCAAGCGGATTGGCGATCGCAGTAATGTGTCCACTATGACGACGCCGCTATCCATCATCAATCTTCTATAAAAGAACGGTCAGAGACACTTCAATCCCTTAGTCGGCTCTTACGACACCCGGGGAAAGAGTTGGGGTGGTGACAAATGTATTCTTATTGCCGTCACCATACGGCATGAAACCTAGCTCAGGAAACAGTTTAAATAAAGAGGAATAATTCCACGGATTTTTTAATGTACACAGATTTGATGAATCAAGATTAAATCGAGATGCTGAAACGTAATGCTCAGGCATATACATGAAGCAGGGCTATAAATAATTGAAAAGACAGATCAGCAAGCCGTCACGCGATGTGTTTATAACTGGACTCATAAATAGCGAGTCGTGATAGACTGGAGCACTTAAATACTCCCAGGACTGTTAATTACGACTAGACGAGACGCCGGTATCATTCTCTTCATTTACACTGTCTCTGACAAGTTGAGTACGCGTACTACCAACGCGTACGAGTAGGTACTCTCAAAAGCTCGTGTTATCCAATACCCTCAGTAATAAATCGTTTGATTTTTCTAATTTGCAAATAGACAGCTCAGCCCACGCTCCTAAAAACCAATAGCGATATAAATTGAGTCATAAAACAGATGATAGTCAATTAAATTAATTTTTATCGCGTCCGCGAGCACGGGCAAACAGTCGAGTAGAACTGTAGAACTTATGATCTGTTTCCACAACGTAAATATTTGCTGAGCGGCACGCGGGTCACATGTCAAAGGCGCCGGCTTCGGTATTGATCTAGCTGGAGGGGCGAGGAGGGCCGGGAGGGGTTTTAAGGGGTCGCCGGGAGGGGAGGGGTCCGCGTACTACGGAGGCTGGCTTACGTAAGGGCGCCGCGCGTCAGACGACCCGTCTGCTCGCTCGCCGACACTGATTAATAAAACAACCGTTATCGACTCGCTGCAACCGAGATATCATCGTTCCCCGCTGTCTTTAATGAACTAACTTTACCAGGCCTCTCTATAGTCGAAGGCAGCTGATGTATAACGTCGTGATAACTATGAAATATGTATTCGGATGAAGCGGTAAGGTTACTCGTACAGCGCGGCATTGCATGTGAAGAAGATACAACCGTAAAATAAACAAAGCTTACTTGATCATTTTAAATAGACAAATCTAGGGCAAAATAATAACATAGTTGCCCGGGTTTAAGCAATAAATAAGCTACGCATAAAAGAGATGAGGTTTTTGACTCAGATACATTTTGATTGAGCAAAAATAAGTGCTAATCTACGAAACCACTTATACCTCCCACATAAAAGGAGTCAGGTGATTAGTAGTAACGACAAACAGTGCTTGCAAAGCCGTGCATACTCAACTGCACTCGGCAGCTTAATTACGTATACAATACTCTTTGACACTGTCTTGCACTCAGTAGTTTGTCAACACTAGACTAGAAGCAAATGCAACTGCACTGCGGTGTTACAAGTAAGTTGTTGGTTGTTAATTTATCGTTATACTCGTAGATAGTAGAGTTTGTCACTCTCAACGTACATATATACAACTATAAATATGAGCCATATGATATTTTTGAAAACACAACTCTGCGTCAAAAACACTTTCCACGCTAACGGATATGAAGGAGAATTCTGCCCACAGATTTCGAAGGATAAAAGTGTGCATTTCCGACCTAGTCAGGTGAAACGTTTTACGCCATTTGCGCTTAATAATAACAACTTTTTATTCAAAGTCTGTCATCCACGAACCACTAAAACGAAAACGTTCGTATATGGGGGTATCGCGCAGTACGATGGCTATAAATAAAAATTCTAAGTTTAGCTTTAATTTTGTGCACTCATAGGAATTCAGGTGGAACGTAAATCGGTTTACGAACCGGGCCTGCGACCCCGCTCTAAACCGATTACTGCAGCATAAACACAAACATTTCACAGAATCATATGAGCACTACTGAAAATATGGCAGAGTAGTAATTTTGACCAACGAGGACGTGCTCAACCGGGTAAAGGATAGGAGGTGCCTGTTGACAATCATCGCCAACAGAAAAAGGAAGATGTTGGGACACCTTATACGACACGACGAATTAATTAAGGCCGTAATAGAAGGAAAAGTAGAGGGGAAGAGGAAAAGAGGAAGACCGAGAAGGGCGTACATGGATCAAGTGAAAGAAAAAGTAGACGTCGTGTCGTATCAGGGTCTAAAAGAAAAGGCACTGGAAAGGACCATATGGAAATTGCTCTACAGACAAGAGCCCTGCTCTTAAGTTTATGATGATGATAATTTAGGACAACATAATACCAACTTAAATCAGAAATATATAATTTATTATGTACGTTTTACGTGGGCGCCATTTTTGAGCTCAAAAAGAATCCGGTAGGTACATACACTTACGTAAATGTTTAGCTGTCAACTATGTATGTGAATTGTCATTTTTAACGACAGGCAATGAAGGACAGTTACCGATGCAGAATACGTGCTTCTCTAAGATGCAGAAGATTTTAATGTTATTGTTATAAAGTAATAAGTTAAATTTAAAGTGATTAATGTATATTCTTATAAGAATAAAAATCGAAAACCATTTGCTCGAGAGAGTTAATAATTCGGTCCTAAACTGAATCGCATTAGTAGATCGTGGTAACCCCAGATCATACATATTCCTCAAACACATATGTTTCGGTGGACAGTGCCAATTGTCAATTATCCTGTTACCAGGGGAAATGCAATACAATTTTAAAGATATTACAGTTTTGGATGCTCGAAGTATGTTTCTGAGTTTCCGAAATGAATGTGAAAATAAGAAATTTAATTAAACACAATCAATATGTACTTTCTTTTTTCACAACATTATTTGAACTTCTTTTATACTTTCTCTACGTGGGAATAAAAGATACGATGCCAAAATCACTCTACTTTAACCCTTGAATTGGCAAATGAATCAAAATAAAAAAAATTCGTTCGTTCTATCGTTTTCGCCATTGAGTAGAGCAGTAAAAAGTGTCTTAAAAAAATGCAAAAAGTAGGTCGAAAAATATTAGCATTGTGTGGTACGAGTACATGGCCAATTTAAGGGTCAAAGTGGCGCCCATATGCGGCCGCTGTTGGTGCGTAGGAAATTAAACCTTCATGGACCTTCAAAAACATATTTTAATAAAATATAAAGTATCATTATGTTCGAAAACCTCAAAGCATAAGAAGAATAAGAATAAGAATGATTTATTTGCAGAAAAGGGTTATATACATAGGTGTTCATACATTCAGTATACATTCGTTCGCCTTATCGAGCTGTAGATGTGCAGCTACATATGTTGTTGTTGTTGTTGTTTTCCAGCCATTTTCCGTAACTTGACATCAAACGTGCCTACAAGCCTATTACGTAACGTGCGTGGTCCCAACGCTGGTCCAATACTTGTTGGGAGCTTCGCATACATCCTTGAATTTCTTCGCAGATTTATGCAGGTTTGTCACGACGTACGTTTTTCTTCACCGTATCCGTATAGCACTTGTGAATATCAAATGATATTCCGTACACAAGTTTTTTAAAAACTCATTAGTACAAGCCGGGGTTTGAACCCTCGACCGATGCGTAGACCGTAAAGCATATACTATTAATAAAAAATATAAAATTGCAGCTATATATCGTGAACCATTGGTTCTACTCTGAAGGAAAGGAAGAAAATGGTTTGACTAGGTTAGATTTTTTCCACACAAAGTTACCTGTTTTTATTGCTCTCGACTACTCTTGAGTACGTGGCATTATCGATACACAGAAGGAAATTGTGTCTACGGTATACGTTGCGATAGAGTTTAGCCGGGCTTTGACTACAACAACATTGTCGAATACATACAGGGTGTTCCACGAGCCACTGAAAACCTTGAACGTGGTGATTTAGTAGGCTATACTGAACAACTTTTCTTCTTGATACATTTTGACCGATTGATCACGACATTTTATATGAAAAAGGCAAATTTTTTTTGAGATTTCTGGGTTAGCTCCATAGTAAAATTTATTCAGTTTAACCTACCAAATCACCCTGTTCAAGGTTTTCAGTGGCTCGTGGAACACCCTGTATAATCGTAGGTAAGGCTGAAAATATTAAACTATTATTTCAGAGTATAAAGAATTGGATATTACCTATTGTAGATTTTCTACACAACGAGTAGGTATGCTCAAATTCAAGTTTTTAGGAATTTTTTTTTTTAGATTCTACTAACGATCGGTTTTTTTTTTATGTGACGAAGGTAGACAACTGAGCTCTCAGCCCACCTGACGGAAAGCGGGAACTTAGGGTCTCACCAAACTAGTCGACGCCGTTTCGGCTAATCGCGTACGGAAAAAGCTTTATGTCAACGCAATAAGAGCGAGGACATCGTAAATCGGCTCGGCCCACGCGAAACGACGTCTTTCGACGGGAAAACGGCGTTTTGCCGTAAAGCTGTTCGCATTCGTACGACCCCGTTTGCAGCCTAACGCACACGTTCGCATTCCTAAATCTCCTAATACCGCCGTACGGTGCCGGAAAGAGTTGAACGGCTCCGATCACGGTCAGAGCTGGCGGAAGCCGTTCAGCGTCTTCGACGGCCGAACATAGCTGACGACGGCCGAAAAGAGCCGATGACGGCCGAAGTAGCTACTGATGCGTTTGTATTTATTCATTTGAATTATTACCCACATTAAAATCTGCAATAGATCTGACAACACGAAGTAATACTGTCGTAATCATACACGTCTGTTCAATTTGAAACTAGTTACTAACAACTAGTCTCCAAAAATGCGATTTACGATTGCCGATCACCCGCTGTCCTATCTATCTGTTCGTCGGACTCGGCGGCTGTACGCGTGCTGTCGGACGTCTCGACGGCAGGACGGAGCACGGGAGAGCCGATCGCCGCTTTACAACTGTCGCGATAGCAAATCGCAGCCGATCGAGCGTTTCTACGGCCGTAAGGAGGCTGAGACTGCTTAACGCAGGTGTTCAACCGCGGAGACGGTCGATCGGCTAAATGCGAATAGTGTGGTGTAAAACACTCGGCGAAAGCCGACTCCGCGTCGATTGGTTTGGTGAGACCCTTAGTCCCATGGACATAGTGACCAAAAAATCGCCCATGCGCTGCCTATCCTGAGGACTTACATGGATTGCCTCTATGCCAATAATTACACCGGCTATCTTACCCCCAAACCGGAACACAGTACCGGCAGGTTAACGGGTAAGACGGTGGTAGCTATCCGGGCGGACCCTGCACGAGGTCCTACCACCAGCAAATCGGTATAGTTATTAATGTTAAACCATTCATTGACGTTATCGATATACGACACCCTTTATTAAACCTAATATCGAGTATTCATAAATATTAGTTACTCGTAAGTGGGCGACATGATATCGTGCGTTGTTTAGAGTAGGTACGCCCACTGATTTCGTTAAGTAAGTACACCTCAAAGTAACGCCCACTCCACGCTTATTAGTTTTGTTGTTGTGTATTTACAACAATATCGAATTCCCATATCTAATAATAAATAGGTATATTTATATCTGTAACGACAGAGATCTTTAACCTTAATTATAATTAACAATGCCTAAATATCTGTAACTATAGGTATTATAAGTAGAAAGTATATTTACAATGGTTTTGTTGCAGATGTCTGGGCCTCTTTTCTATAGCCCCATCTTTGACCCACCCAACTTGCAACACCTTTTTTTCTAACTGTCATATGGCCATATTATGCCGAATTCGGTAACAAAAATTTCAGGACATCACGAGCAAAACAATTCAAAAGTGTCACCATTTTCACAATACCCCCCTTCGAAACTCTAAATGTAGGTATAGTTGTTTGGCCAGTTATCCGGCCGGCAATACTATACTAGATTTACGATGTCCTCGCTCTTATTGCGTTGACATAAAGCTTTTTCCGTACGCGATTAGCCGAAACGGCGTCGACTAGTTTGGTGAGACCCTAAGTTCCCGCTTTCCGTCAGGTGGGCTGAGAGCTCAGTTGTCTACCTTCGTCACATAAAAAAAAACCGATCGTTAGTAGAATCTAAAAAAAAAAATTCCTAAAAACTTGAATTTGAGCATACCTACTCGTTGTGTAGAAAATCTACAATAGGTAATATCCAATTCTTTATACTCTGAAATAATAGTTTAATATTTTCAGCCTTACCTACGATTATACAGGGTGTTCCACGAGCCACTGAAAACCTTGAACAGGGTGATTTGGTAGGTTAAACTGAATAAATTTTACTATGGAGCTAACCCAGAAATCTCAAAAAAAATTTGCCTTTTTCATATAAAATGTCGTGATCAATCGGTCAAAATGTATCAAGAAGAAAAGTTGTTCAGTATAGCCTACTAAATCACCACGTTCAAGGTTTTCAGTGGCTCGTGGAACACCCTGTATGTATTCGACAATGTTGTTGTAGTCAAAGCCCGGCTAAACTCTATCGCAACGTATACCGTAGACACAATTTCCTTCTGTGTATCCGTCGTGTATAACTATCCGTCGCATATCTTAATGACATCTAAGGATAAATGAGCCTTATTTTATCACACGGTACCTAGTACACGGTACTAGTAGTGTCTCGTCCTGAGTAGGTGTCTCGTTCAAACTCACTGGAGTGCGCGCCTGATGCACTAAGGTACCTCTCAGATCAAAATGGTATTGTAAAATTTAAATGGGTCTCAGGTTTATTTGGTACCAAATAGGCTACAGATGTAGTGATAAATCTTTTACCTTAGTACTTTCACGAAAACGTCCGAATTTATCTTCAATGCAAAGAATACTGGAGTTTATTGTGACAGCAATATGAATTCGGACGTTTCCGTAAAAAGACGAAGGAAAGGATTATGTATGACCTATATTTGAAACCTATTTTGGTACTAAGCCTAAGGCTCAAACTCTCATACAGAGAGTCGATAACCAATAATTAATTAGTAAGTAACTGAGATAACAAATAATTCAATCATTTCGGTAGTCCTTGTCGGTTCCGGTGACGACGACCCTAAGTAAATATTATAGATTTCGTTTATTGTGTACGTGACTTAATAATATGATGCGAGTTTTTTTAGTAGAAGGTTCTACTTTGTCGCTTAAAAGGACGCTTAAATGGATAGTTCTTATAAAAATTCAAATTTCGTGCGCGACCTTTTACTAGAAAGGTTTACAAATATGACAAACAAGACCGAATAAACTTAAATTCTTTAATATACCGTGTGATAATAAGATAGGCCAGCATTGTTGAAGCAAGTATTGGTGGAATATGGATGTAATGGTTCATAGCAATGCTGACCGTATCTGTTTTAGAAAGTTTTTGCTTTATGATATAAAATAGGATGGACTATAAGGATTTGTGATGAAGCTTGTAAACTAAGCATTTTTATAACTGTCGCATACTTCTCACACCATCCTGCAAGAATCGCTACCTATACCTTCTAGAAATCCAATTCAACCAGCCTCAATCCAGTCATAACAGTCGTAAAGGCCATTTCCCAGCATTTCCCTTCAGACGTGGCTCAGAGACGGCCACTAGCGCGCACCTGCCGTCCGATTCCCGTCCCGCCGAAACATTTTAAATTATTTTAAATTCCGAACTCCTGCCGGTGACGGCCGAACTCTCACGAACAATACCCACGAAACATTCCGTGATTGTTAATGAGGACATTGTGGAACCACTTGAAATTTAGAATAAGGAATTCTTAAAGGAAGAACTTCTAACAATTTGGTCATTCTGAGCTGTTATAGGATTCTTATTGTGCCTTGTTCTGAATGCAAAATAAAACAAGAATTAACGTTTTTTTTCGGAAAATGGTAGGGGTTTAGATACTATAAATTTCAGGAAGCATCACTATTAACTAAACCAAGACTAATTGGGTTTTTTATTGCCTTACTACATATTTCTGTAATTCTTATGTTATTTCTACTCAATATAACAGGATTTACGAGCTCCTTAAATTTTATATGTGTATTAAAACCGGCCAAGTGCGAGTCGGACTAGTGCTCAAAGGGATCCTTAGCAGCAAAAAAATAAACTTAAATAGGTGTGTGAAAAACTATAATAGATATTTTGACCAAATCAATAAAATCGTTGAAAGTTTTTATGAATAGGCATCAGACATCACCTGGATTTTTTTTAATTTTGCACATCGTAATTTTAGAAATAATGGGGGGCTTTTTACGATTTTGAGAGCTCATATCTCGAAAGCGATTCACTTAAAAAATGTCTTCTAGAAAATATAATTTTAAGAGACCTTTCCATTAATACCCCAAACGCTTATGTAGGTACATAAAAAAAAATGAATGACCGCACCCCTAATTTTTTTTGCTGTTTATGTAGCATCACAATTTTGTAGCGGATTACATACAACACAAATATTCTTGAAGATATTACTAATATGCAGTAATTACATAATGCCGATTCACCGATTATTGCTCACAAAATAATATTCGACATTAAATCGAGTGCGCTAGGACATGGTCTTCCTCTTCCACGTTCAGTTTCTCGTTAGCGCGAACAAGATAATAAACCCAGTGCATTTTGTTATTCCAAATATTACATTTCATTCAGGCAGATTTATATAAGTGAACTATGCCAATTCGACTGATGGCAAGCATAGCAGCGTCTTTTTATAATTAAAACTGTACATGATGAGGATCCTCTTAACGGATCGAAACATTCAATCAGGCAGATTTATATACGTGTACAGTGCCAATTCGACTGATGGCAAGCATAGCAGCGTCTTTTTAGAATTAAAACTGTACTCCATGATGAGGATCCTCCAAACGAATCGAAACATGTCGAGCAATTATCGATGTAAATATTAAAGCATAGCAGCGTTTATTATTAAAGCATCTCGTTATATTTCTTCAATAATATGTAGCTCGTACAAGTAGGTGCTTAGGCAAATTCAAGAGAATCGTCTCGTCTCGTTAATAAAATTTCAAGTTGGAATTACAAATGGATGTGCATCTTAAATGCTTGAATATTTTTCTAGTGGTATATGAACATAATACAAACTATACATAACAATAAAATTCAGAACTTGATAATATTACCGATTTTCAGATGAGTATTATGCTATGTGCAAAAGCCGCAATTCAGTGAACATTAAGAAATTGTACTCATGTCGACATTATAACATTATGAAGAATGATACAACATACTTCTTAAATGTTAATTCGTATTTGACCCCTACTGAAAAATCGTCATTTGTGCGTTACATTCATTCATATTACAACTGACGGTGACGATATCACCAGTCCAGTAGTATCTCAGTTTACTGCTGGACATGGGCTGTTACTCGTACCAATCGTATGCCCGTAATCGCCATGCCGCTGGACAAGTGGGCACGCAGATTGGCGATCGCAGTAATGTGTCCACTATGATGACGTTTCTGTCATCATCAGTCTTCAATAAATTAATGGTCGTACTTCTATTCCTCAATCGACTCTTACTACATTCACGAGAAGAGTTGGGAACACATGCTACAATTTAATGAAATTCGTAAAGGATCGAACAAGACACTGAAATTAAATAAAAACATTTAGAACCTCACGATCCCGTCCTATCATTCGAAACGTTAATTAAATCTGGACTCATCCTATCACAATGATGGTTATACATTTATATTTGTCAGGCGTACCTCAGCGCTTAGATGAAATAAGGGGTGCCCGCCGAACCGGAAAAAATGCTTAACCTGTTTCCCCCAATCACATTTACTTCCCCGTGACAGAATTATGAGAAATGTTTAAAAAGATTTCTTTAGGACCTCCGTATCGCTTCCTCACATCCTTTTGCCCGTTATATGTATAATTGATATCGCGTTTCAAAGCTCTCGGAGGGTTGACTTTTTGCAATAAAACACCTTTATCGGTGAAGCTGAATGTCAGGATTGTATCATATTTCCCGTTTTATAACGTCATTTATGTCTTGTTTCAGAGTCAAAAACTGGGCGTTGAAATTCGGCGTGGATTTATGGGAATTCGGAAGGCACTTCACCAAAATGAATCAAATACAAAACGTAAGTGTGTAATAGAGTTTCTTCATAATCGCACACTTTTGAATATTGACTACAATTTAATCATTTTCATCCTTTGTCACGCAATCTACTATTTAACTCTATGTCAATTAGACTTTCCATTTTAACTAGCAAATTTCAACATAATGCAGGCGGTAGTAGGTGAGCGTTTTCACAAACCGTTGTTGAAATCACCTTGTTACCTATTTAATTTGGTCAAGTTTAGGCTTATTCGACTCAGAATCACGATCTCTTTTGATTCTGTTAGGAGAAAAAATATGTCCCGTAATCTTCATACAGTTTTCATTCCTACCATTACCCTACCGCCTTTGAACATTATGAAAAAACAGCATCGTAATGGAAAAAAACATTTTGAGACATTTTGTTTTTCCTATTAGAATCGAAAGAGCTCATGATCCTGAGTAGAACAAGCCCAAACTTGTCCGAATTTCAACAACGGCTTGTGAAAACGCCCAGGTGCGAGGACAGAACTGTAAATCAAAATATTTCTTAATATTTCTTCCACAAAACTTGTGAACGATTGTCTACCCAAAATTATAAAGAAGGTGGCTTATGGTAGTCCCGTTTTATCCATTTATAGTGCTACGCGTCACAGTGCTAGGAAACGAAGCCTGTATGTGAAATGTAAATGCGTTGTCGTGAAGGTAACTGTTTTATCAACAACACTAGCAACCGTGCATAAGACACCGTTAGCTTTGTTTTTTTTTGCGATTTCTATGTAAAATATAAGAGTGATGACATGTAGCAAAAGCTACATGAAGCATGTCACTTGATAATGAGAGATATGGAAAAGTGCAATTTCATGTCATCGCTATTTTTCTCTAGCTGAAACACTGTGAAAATTAAAGACATATCTTAACTACTTACTGGTAGGTATGTCACGCTTATTACCTACTTATTGTAGTTGTGTGTGTGACTACTACCTATTTAACTCTATGTACATGAGTTATACAAATTTCCATTTTAATTTGCAAATTTAGATAAAATATAATGTAGGTAGTTACGAGGATAGAATTGTAAATCAAAATATTTCATAAAATTACATTTGTTTCGCAAAACTTGTGACCTTGTCTGCCTAAAATTATAAGGCAGGTCAATATAAAAATCTGAAATTTAAAGTTGTATATAAACAAAGCCTACCATTGAAACGGGAAGCCTAGCATTGGGAGGTGTGTAGACCGGCGCGGTCGCGAACAAAGGACGCGCGGCAAGTAGGCCGCCCGTTGTGCCGGCGCGCCGGACCGCGCCGCGAACACGGCCCGGGGAACACGAGTGCTAGGAAACGAAGCCTATGTGAAATGTAAATGCGTTGTCGTGAAGGTAACTCTTGTATTCACAACACTTTCAACCGTGCATAAGCACACACGTGCTTTGTTTTTTTGCGATTTCTATGTAAAATAAAAGCTACATGACGCATGTCACTTTATAATGAGAAATATGGAAAAATGCAACATCATGTCATCGCTATTTTTCTCTCGCTGAAACGCTGTGAAAATTAAAGACACTTATCTTAACAACTTACTAGTAGGTATGTGAAGCTTATTACTTATTGTATGTGTATCTACTATTTAACTATATATCAATTAGACAAAGTTCCATTTTAATTAGCAAATTTTGACATAATGTAGGTACATACGAGGATAGAACTGTAAATCAAAATATTTCATCAAACTATATTTGTTTCGCAAAACTTGTCTGTCTAAAATTATAAAGCAGGTCCTTTGAAAAATCTAAAATTTAAAGTTGTACACAAACAAAGCCTATCATTGAAACGGGAAGCCTAGCATTGGGAGGTGTGTAGACCGGCGCGGTCGCGAACAAAGGACGCGCGGCAAGTAGGCCGCCCGTTGTGCCGGCGCGCCGGACCGCGCCGCGAACACGGCCCGGGGAACACGAGTGCTAGGAAACGAAGCCTGTATGTGAAATGTAAATGCGTTTTTTCGTGAAGGTGGGTAACTCTTTTATTCACAATACTAGATAACGTGCAAACATGTTGCAATTTCATGTCATCGCTATTTTTCCCTCACTGAAAGGCTCTGAAAATTATCTTTTTCACTTTTACAGACACCCACTTAGTGTGAGATTAAAAAAAAACATTAATTTCAGTCACGTTTGTAACGACAAATAAGAACTAATTAAGCATTAAATTCCAATAAAAACTCGGTTTTGGTGTTAATTTTATTTTCCATTTCGATTACCAAATTTTGACTAAATTAGCACGAAGATAGAACTGTAGGTAAATCAAAATATTTCTTAAAATTATATTTGTTCCGTAAAACTTATCTACCTAAAATTACAGAGTAGGTTTATAGAAAAATCTAAAATTTGAAGTAGTACACAAACAATGCCTACCATTGAAACGGGAAGCCTAGCATTGGGAGGTGTGTAGACCGGCGCGGTCGCGAACAAAGGACGCGCGGCAAGTAGGCCGCCCGTTGTGCCGGCGCGCCGGACCGCGCCGCGAACACGGCCCGGGGAACACGAGTGCTAGGAAATGAAGCCTGTATGTGAAATGTAAATGCGTTGTCGTGAAGGTAACACTTTTATTCACAACACTAAAAAACGTGCAAAAATGTTGCAATTTCATTCGTCGCTATTTTTCCCTCGCTGAAAGGATCTGAAAATTAGCGGTTTTCACTTTAAGTGACAACCAATTAGCGTGAGACTTAAAAAAATCTTAATTTCCGTCACGTTTGTAATGACAATAAAATTAAGCACTAATTTAAGCATTAAATTCCAATAAAAACTCGGTTTCGGTGTTAATTTTATTTTCCATTTCAATTAGCAAATTTTGACTTAATGTAGGCACGAGGATAGAACTGTAGGTAAATAATAATAGGTATTTCTTAAAATTATATTTGTTCCGTAAAACTTATCTACCTAAAATTATAGAGTAGGTTTATAGAAAAATCTAAAATTAGAAGTTGTACACAAACAAAGCCTACCATTGAAACGGGAAGCCTAGCATTGGGAGGTGTGTAGACCGGCGCGGTCGCGAACAAAGGACGCGCGGCACGTAGGCCGCCCGTTGTGCCGGCGCGCCGGACCGCGCCGCGAACACGGCCCGGGGAACACGAGTGCTAGGAAACGAAGCCTATGTGAAATGTAAATGCGTTGTCGTGAAGGTAACTCTTGTATTCACAACACTTTCAACCGTGCATAAGCACACACGTGCTTTGTTTTTTTGCGATTTCTATGTAAAATAAAAGCTACATGAAGCATGTCACTTTATAATGAAAAATATGGAAAAAAGCAACATCATGTCATCGCTATTTTTCTCTCGCTGAAACGCTGTGAAAATTAAAGACACTTATCTTAACAACTTACTAGTAGGTATGTCAAGCTTATTACTTATTGTATGTGTATCTACTATTTAACTATATATCAATTAAACAAAGTTCCATTTTAATTAACAAAATTTTGACATAATGCATGTACATACGAGGACAGAACTGTAAATCAAAATATTTCATCAAACTATATTTGTTTCGCAAAACTTGTCTACCTAAAGTTAACATAAACAAAGCCTATCATTGAAACGGGAAGCCCAGCATTGGGAGGTGTGTAGATCGCCGCGGTCGCGAACAAAGGACGCGCGGCAAGTAGGCCGCCCGTTGTGCCGGCGCGCCGGACCGCGCCGCGAACACGGCCCGGGGAACAAGAGTGCTAGGAAACGAAGCCTGTATGTGAAATGTAAATGCGTTGTCGTGAAGGTAACTCTTTTATCAACATCACTATCAACCGTGCATAAACACACACAAGCTTTGGTTTTTACGATTTCATGTAAAATAAGAGTGATGACATGTAGCAAGAGCTACCTACATAAAGCATGTCCCTTGATAGTGAGAGATATGGAAAAGTGCAATTTCATGTCATCGCTATTTTTCTCTAGCTGAAACACTGTGAAAATTAATAGTACATTACTATAGAGGACGGGAAACGAAGGGTTACAGGCCAAGTAGATATATCTGGCCGAAGGAACTGAGGCCAGATAGGGATACGCGGCCTGTAACCCTGTTTCTCGCCGAGATTTGTATAGTGCTTTTCTCAAACTTGCCATGAAATAAAACAAACTGATTTCGCCGAACCATACTATTTCATTTGTAAATATACCAATAATACAGTATCATAAAACATTAAAAAAAACATTCGCGCCTAACTTTTTTTTAAATCTATTTGAGGTATTCTTTTACCTGGTGGTATAGACATCAGTTCTAAGGTTATTTTTTTTTCTGTGGCTGAATGTCAAGACCTTGTGTCACAATTTGACGTTTCAAAACAAAAGACAGTCTGTTTGCAGTCCTAGGTGTGAAATAAATACATGAAATCTCTTTACATATCATCTTAGCATATGACACCGGAAACATAGTATTTCCGGGTTTAATTTAAAGTAAGTAACATCAACATTCCGTAGCAAGTTTGAGAAAAGACACTTATCTTAACGACTTACTAGTAGGTATGTGACGCTTATTACTTATTGTATTTAACTCTATATCAATTAGATAAATTTCAATTTTAATTTGCAAATATGTATATAATGTAGTTTGGTACGAGGATAAACTATAACTCAAAATATTTCATCAAACTATATTTCTTTCGCAAAACTTGTCTACCTAAAATTATAGAGTAGGTTTATAGAAAAATCTAAAATTTAAAGTTGTACACAAACAAAGCCTACTATTGAAACGGGAAGCCTAGCATTGGGAGGTGTGTAGACCGGCGCGGTCGCGAACAAAGGACGCGCGGCAAGTAGGCCGCCCGTTGTGCCGGCGCGCCGGACCGCGCCGCGAACACGGCCCGGGGAACACGAGTGCTAGGAAACGAAGCTTATGTGAAATGTATATGCGTTGTCGTGAAGGTAACTCTTGTATTCACAACACTTTCAACCGTGCATAAGCACACACGTGCTTTGTTTTTTTGCGATTTCTATGTAAAATAAAAGCTACATGAAGCATGTCACTTTATAATGAAAAATATGGAAAAATGCAACATCATGTCATCGCTATTTTTCTCTCGCTGAAACGCTGTGAAAATTAAAGACACTTATCTTAACAACTTACTAGTAGGTATGTCAAGCTTATTACTTATTGTATGTGTATCTACTATTTAACTATATATCAATTAAACAAAGCTCCATTTTAATTAACAAAATTTTGACATAATGCATGTACATACGAGGACAGAACTGTAAATCAAAATATTTCATCAAACTATATTTGTTTCGCAAAACTTGTCTGCCTAAAGTTATAAAGCAGATCCTTTGAAAAATCTAAAATTTAAAGTTGTACATAAACAAAGCCTACTATTGAAACGGGAAGCCTAGCATTGGGAGGTGTGTAGACCGGCGCGGTCGCGAACAAAGGACGCGCGGCAAGTAGGCCGCCCGTTGTGCCGGCGCGCCGGACCGCGCCGCGAACACGGCCCAGGGAACACGAGTGCTAGGAAACGAAGGCTATATGTGAAATTTAAATGCGTTGTCGTGAAGGTAACTCTTTTATTCACAACACTAGTGCATTTTCTTTTCATCGCTGAAACGCTGTGAAAATTAAAGACATCACTAGTCTAGTGGATAGTATGGGTCTCATAAGAAGGCTCAAAGTCACCCAAAGGGCAATGGAGAGGGCTATGCTAGGAGTCTCTCTGCGTGATCGGATTAAAAATGAGACCATCCGCAGCAGAACCAAAGTAACCGAAATAGCTCTCCGAATCGCTAAACTGAAGAGGCAGTGGGCGGGGCACATTGCGCGTAGAACCGATGGCCGTTGGGGCGGGAAGGTTCTTGAGTGGCGGCCAGGTACTGGAAGACGTAGCGTGGGTAGGCCCCCCACAAGGTGGACCGATGACCTGGTGAAGGTCGCAGGAGTCCGCTGGATGCGGGTGGCGCAGGACCGGTCATTGTGGCAATCTTTGGGGGAGGCCTATGTTCAGCAGTGGACGTTTTTCAGCTGATATGATGATGATGATGATGATTATGATGACTAGTCTAGTAGGCATGTCACGCTTATTACTTAATTGATGTGGACGCACCAACAGTACCTATTAAACGCCAGAGCCTACATGTGAAATGTAATTAATGCTTCTTTTGGTGTTAATTTTGTATAATATAAGTTTACTTGCTATTATCTTCTTAGACCGTTTACCGTTTTGATAAATATCCAAACACAACACAGTATACAGAGTGATTTAAACTTTAGAGGGTTAATTCTGAAGTCATATTGATAAACTTTTAGTATGGGACCGATATCAGATTCGAGAAAAAAATTCTGATTGTCCATACATTTCCGCCTACTAATATCTCAGATTTGAATGGTGCTTATTCCGATTTTAGTTTTTGGATCTTCCATTCTTCGCCTCTTCTTACAAAAATGGTATTACGGGGTCAATGGGTCTGAAATTGTAAGTAATGCCAGAAGGATGTTTATAAATGTCTTTATTAATAATCACAGACAGATATAGTGTATATACCACATTGGCTTGTCAGCAATATAATACAGTTCTTTGTACACTATGGTTTTTCATTTGAATGTTACTTTGCGTGTTCGAATGTCGCCGCTCAGCGCCGCTGGAACACGATTACAATAATTAATCGAACACCGAACACAGTCGCGGCGCTTAATCGTCGAAATCAAATCATCATCAATGTCACGTAAAATTTGGAACGTAAATTTTCAAGAACGTAAAAGTTGAGTAACACATAAAGGGGGCAATAAAGGCGCGAGTTCTTGCGACACAGTCACAACTAATGTGGACCCACAAAGTGGCTACGTAGTGACAAAGTTGAGCATGTCAAACCTCCCGTCATTCTCTTTTATTAACTCAACTTCCGTCGCGTAAACATTAATGGCGGTAGATGCCGCGGAAACCCATGGGGGATTCAGAGTTATTATCCTAATTCGATTGCGCTTTCCATCTCTTGAGCGTTTGTAATTTATCCTATGATTTATCGTTGCGGGTTACCGTCTTATGAGAATTGAAGTCGCTGCTCAATAAGTAGGTCACGTTCAGGTGCTGAAGGTTATTCAGAAACGTAAACTTATGAATGTGAAATAGGCGTGAAATATGAATATGAAATAGGCTACTTGAACTCATATCAAATTTAGTGCAAAAAATTATTATTTTATGTAGTATTTATTGAATAGATCAATATTTTTCGATTACGGTGTATTAAAAGTGTTTGATGGGTACATATTTTTTATTGAAAAATTTGTTTTATTTTTTTTTAATTTCGTACTCTGAAAACGGTGTCGGCCATGATGTGACGTCATAGGATCTTAAACTAACTTCATGTCGAATCTTATACGAGTGAAATTCGCCATGGACATGTAGGCATGTAGCTTTGCTGTGACATTGATTTAACATAAGTGACATGTCAAATGTTTGTTTTCGGTTTGAGTGACGTCACACCACAGATAATCTAAGCATTCATGTGAATGCTTGCGCGAAAACGATGTGGCTAGTATCGTTTTCGCGCGGTAACGAAAGTTTAAATTTTAAGTTATAATTTTGCGGTTTTCTAGGTCGTGAAAAAATGCATTTATATTTTTTTTTCGTTAATCAGATATTGATTAATAATATAAGACAAACTTTAAAAATGGGTCAAGTAGCCTTTATTTTGATTTCGTTGTTAGAGAGTACGAACCTACATGAAGTAAGAATTAAATAATTAGGAATCTTCAATTCATTGATAAAATAACGCCATTTTCCTTTCAACAAAAACGGATTTTTTTAATATTCGATAGAAACAATTTTTTTAAATATAAGTGAATTAGCATTTATGGCATTTGAATGTATACGAACGTTCAGGATTTGCATCTTAATTATAACTATTATTAGGGAACTAATATATACATATTTATAAAAATATATGTCGTTAATTTATATCTACGTAAATGCCTACGTAGCACGTAGCCCCGTACCTACACCTACGGCGTAGACATTGGTTTGTTACAAGTACATCATTACTAATTATTTTGTTATTACAGGATGCTTAGCCAAGTTGCCAATCGCTAGCGCTTGCTAGCGCATCGTAGGTTTTCCTCTCTGTCACTCCTTCATATTAGTGCGACAAAGAGGGAAAACTACGATGCGCTAGCAAGCGCTAGCGATTGGCAACTTGGCTAAGCACCCTGCTGTAGTAAACAGTCATGTCTGCGTACATGATTGTTGATAATCACATGATGTACGTACGCTTACCGCCCGCTTACGCTACGTGGCCGCTACGCCGGCACGATCACAATGGTCACTACTAGGTTAGAGGATCATAATTTTTATAATTAGTGTTTTTTGAATTCGAGAAACTAATTTCGTTTTATTTAACTTAATATTGTTCATTACTTTTCCAATCATATAAATACAATTTGTCTTTGTCTGTACGCAGTGCAGTTCAAATAAAATTTACATTACCAGCAAAGGGTTAGAAACACAGCGCGTAATAGTATATGGCAAAATAGAGTGGGTAACGACCAGTGACAGGTTGTCAGTTTGACAAGGGAATTTAAAATTGAACGTGCCCAAACTCGCAGCAATGCTAAAAACGCTAGTCACAGTTTACTTTTTTGTTGCACGAATGGCTTTTAATATGCGAGTCGCAATCTGGGGTCATACGGTTTTATGAAGCAACGGAAAAAGTGAATTGTGATAAGTTAGTAAATTAAAATTGTCATAAAGTCATAGCCTTTTGTCCTTTTACATTATCTTTATATTTTAGGTACGTATGGATATAACTAAGTGTTAGCTCGAGTGACAACTATGAACTAATCGGTTTGTTATTATTTATTAAGTTACAAAGTAATAACGAAACTATTTTATATAACACGTTACCAATATTGGCTCTGAGTAATAAGTCTACTTATAATAAGTATACTTAAAGCAAATAAGTCGCTCCAGGAAAAATAGCATTCATACAGACATTATTGATATATTCCGTTATTTATGTTAGTTATAAAACAATCAAAATTCTGCGGGAGATCGTGAGCCCTAAAGTAATATAATGTTTCGCGGAGAAAGTTTCGCATCGGAACTTATTCAATATTAGCGCGCCGCCCACTACCCACTACCGATACCTCGGGGTTCTCAGATACCTAAACTGTGATTCTTATTTGATTTTAATATGAATGGCAGACGTTTGAGCTTACAGTGTGTGGAAGAACTGGAAGCGTAATGATAGTTCATAATTGAATTGTAGGCAGGAATTATTTTGTTAAAAATGCAATCGGTACCTACAAGCTACACCTACAATCACTTCTAAGATACGTTTTTACATAATAATTTTTTGTTTTGTGTAACAAGTAAATTTACTTTGTATTAAATACTTTAAATTGTATTCACGTAGGAGTAGCAATGTACATTGTACCGAGAAGTTTCATAAATTGCGAATCTTCTATAGAGAGTGTTCTCGGCAATTCTCGGCAATTTAAATTTTACAAGCTATCTAATCATGCCATAACCTTTGTATATACATACATGACTTTTAAGGTATATTTTTATACCTTGTTTACTCAGTCAAAGTCAAAGTCAAATAATTCTTTATTCAAATTGGAATAGCAACAAACTCTTTTGACTCAATTGTGAAATACAATATTCTTCATAATAGGTACTTTTTTAGAAGTAATCTTTTTTGTAAGTTTCTCGTGGAAACATTCTCAATGAGAACTTACTCTTAAATTCTCATGAAAGTTCTCGGAAGTTTCCGAGTATATTCCCGCAATTTTGAGAATGTTCTGCAACTTGTACAAGTACATTGCTATATAGGAGGCGGTTAGCACGTATTGCTTACCCGTTAGAGTATGGTCAAAGGCACAGAAATATTGTGGTCAAAGGCGACTATAGCCTTGTAACGCGTTGCAATTGTATACATGTAGGTATGCAATTGCAACGCGTTACATACTTACTGAGTCCTAGTCGTTTAGACATCAGTCGCGAAAACTGAGGACATAGGTTCAAATCCCACCTCCGACTTTGTTAAACTTGGTATTTTCTCTTTCGTATATGATGTCTAAAATTTTTAATAAATGTTTACCAATTTAACAATTGTACTTACCTTTGACTTATACTTTGATACGTAATACATAAACTTCAGATGTGACTGTAGGGTACTATTAACGTAGGTATTTAAAAACTTGTGTTAGCCTTTTGTAATTATGGTAAATGAAATAAATTTTTGACTTTGTATATTTTACACACTTTTAAAACACTTGTAGCTTGTGCCCGTGAAATACCGCTCGTACAAAACAGTGTGAAACTCTATTTGTTTCTTATATAGAAAAAATGAAGGGTCCACGTCTAGTCAATTCAAATGACAGAAGAAAAAACCACCTTACTTTTAACAGGACAAGGTGTGGATTTGCCCTGATTTTTTAAGCACTGGACATGTTTTTTCCGCGGACCCTTCAAACGTAGACTAGTCGACAACACAGAAAATATTTACCGCGTACTATAAAAACGGCAAGTCCCGTAGCCTGTTGCAAACACAATTTGCTAGTACTGGCTTACTCTCGTTGCCTTGGCCCAGTTGCGCACAAAGACGCGTCCTAGGCACCCGGCCTTCCAGCACAGAAGAGAACAGAATTAGGTTAAACTCGGTGCGTCCAGCGGCGTGCGCATCCGGCCACACAAAACATGGCGGCCTCAGAGCGTCTAACTTCTCGAATGAACCTTCGTTAATATTTCCATGGGAAAGTGCTTTACGTTCTTGAGTATAATCATACTTATTTTTAGCTTTCTTGCGAAATACTTCTAACCGTCCGGGATAACTTAACCATCCAAAATTAAATACTATTGTAAACCCGAATGAATGAGAGATATAGGTATAATCCATTTCAAATACGAAGGCCCGATGCCACATGAAACTTTTGTCATTTAATTGGTCCACTAAAAATTGACACCGTCCACCGATGTATGCAAAGAATATCACGCCACAAAAGGGTCTGGCCAGATATCTTTTGTCAACACTGATCCTATTGTTGACTAATGACTTTGTCAATTGGGATCGGGCCTTCGTATTTGAAATTGACTTTACCTACTTAGTACAACAGGCTGGCCTGTCAAGCCGTGCGCGTTGTGCCGTATGGTGACGGTAGTAAGAATACATTTGTCGCCACCTCAACTCTTTCCGCGGGTGTCGTAAGAGTCTAGTCTACTTAAGGGATTGAAGTGTCACTGACCATTATTTTGATGGTCGCGCTCCTGTCAAATGGCTTGACTGTAGCAGCAAAAAAAATGCTAGGGACTAGTGGCTATTTATTCCGTTCCATTTTCCATCATATTTCTGTAAAAAAAGTAAAAATATTTTATTGAAATAAAGTTTTAAGGTCGATTCACAATTTGACAGTGACTCCCACACTAGGCTAGGGCTGTATATCGTTGCAATCAAAAACATTGAGAGGTTGCCTGTAACAATGTAACAAATACAGTCATGATCAAATCCCTGGATAATTTGGATATAGTTCCCTCCTTTGTTTTGTTTGTAAGCACACTTATTACACTCTACAATTCAAACAAATCCACTAGTTTTTGTATTGGTTACACACATTCAGAAAGTAGGATTAAATAAAAAGGAAATGCAATAAAATTACTTAGTGATAGTAAAACGGCCGAGAACGCGCTCAATCTCTGTGCAGAATCCAACAATATGAAATTCCAAGGAGCCGCCAACCATCTCCTCCGGATACTTTAATTTCATTAGTAACACATTTTTAATTAATGCCTTGGGTATTAAAACTTGGGCGTTTTGGCGGTGTTCGAGTGAAATTCTTAATTGTGGAGGATGACACTTTGCGCACTTTTACTTCGGCCTAGCTAGACCATCTAGTTAAACTTTAATATCAAGTAAAAGTACTATATTGAGATGGATTGTCGGATGTCTTTTCAATTTAGAATTCCAATTTATAAAATCGAATGAGCGCAGGTTATGAGATAAACTGCTAAGTATAAATTTATTTAAGAAAATCATATAGTCTTAGAGTGTTTTACCTGCTTAGAAGTCTAAGGGTTGATTTTTCAATCCTGAGTTAGAGGTATTCGTTAGTAAAAAATATTACCATCCTTATCTCAGGCCATCAGTCAAAAAAGGATAGAGCTAACATTTGTTTCACAGATACTGTTTTACTGAGGATTGAGAAATCAGTAATACTAAGTCATAAATTACACGTTACTAAAATTATGTTTCCACGGCATTGTTACTCGATACATACATTTATGAGTCACACAATAGCAGTACCACCATACTTTTTATACAGTCGAAGGGCGGAAACAACAAAAGCAAATGTCGGACGATGGCTGACACAGGTAGCTATAATTATAAACATGCAGAGGGAAAGTTTCGATGAACCCGCCGCAACCTGGCGGGATCAAAGGTGGCGGATCCCAGCAGCCCCACTTCAAACAACCCGCAACTATGGTTTATCGATCGAGGAATCAAAGCGAGCCATCCGTAATGCGTCGGCAGGTGCGAACTGTTGCCGTCTAATACCGAATAGATTTAGAAAGACGATAAAAGCAGTAAATCGAGCCCTTGCAGATTTAACCAGGGGTGAACGCTAGTGGGATTTATAGGATGCATTTAGTGTTTGTATGCTTTTTTTACTCTGCATACTTATTTTATGTTGCTGGAGACTTGCAACACAGGGCCTGCCGCTTTGAGAGAAACATAAGTCCAAGAAAAGTTTATTTTGTTCTAATAACGCTTATGCTGTGAATACATTTTATTTCATCAATGTAGGTGCATTCGTAACGCCCTTGATGGCCGCAGCTAGTATATGGAAGCGTCTTATAACACACCAAATATTTTATCGTGTCCAATTAGGCTAATAAGATATTTTTATCGGTTTGTTGTTAAATTAAAAAGTCTGGTTAGTCACACCATCTTTGCTTTCCCTACAACCACATTGAGAAATTAACCAATTGGGACCTATTATTTAAATAAACCTATTTTGAAAAATTAAATACGGTCTGCTTAATATCAAAGCTTTATATGAGTTGTCACAATCCAAATCTGCAAGACAGCTACAATTTAAATAAAATAAGTAGGTCAAAATCAATCAACTACATAGTGCTTAATAGTAAAACAACTGTACATAAAACATCAGCGTGCATTTATAGAACACCGGTTGCAATGATTAATCAGTTTGAACGGAGTCATTTGTCTTGTGTGACCTTTTCCTTTTGCCTACATTTCGTCAAATGTATCTACCAAATACCGAACACAGCCGCGGAATCGTTTATGTGAATCTTTTTATGCAAATGCAAACTGGTATATGTTATGCGCCATAATACAGGCAGTATTCAACGGGAAGTTTTGTACAAATATCCTTTGACATCGCATTTCGTATCAGGTATCAACTACGTACTCTCAAATAAATGCAACAAAAAAATCACTCAAATGTTTCTACGCCAACGTTCGAAGCATCGTACGTCCTGGCAAATTCGACGAGTTAAAATGTGTCCTAAGCTCTTTCCAAACGACCATCCACGTTGTTGCTCTATCCGAAACGTGGATAAAGGATGATGACGAAGCTCAACGGCTGCAACTCCCAGGTTATGAGCATTATTTCAACTACAGGAAATGTACAAGGGGAGGAGGTGTCTCTATTTTTATACATAAAAACCTGAAACACCATTTGGTTGAAGAATGCACTATAAATGATAATCATTTTATTTGGGTACATATTGAAAAGTTTTCTTTGGATATAGGTACCGTTTACAAACCAGAACGCACTAATAATTCTCAATTTCTACAAGAATATTCAGACCAACTTCAGAAAAGGAATAGGATTCTGGTATTTGGTGACTTCAACTACGACCTTCTCAAGTCAAACCCGACCGTTAGAGAATACAAACAAACCCTCAAGGAAAACGGCATAAAAATACTAAATAAGATTGACCATGACCATTGCACTCGCCAGACTTCGACAACCAAAACCATCCTGGACCACGTATGTACTAATATAAAACAGAACGACTTTCATCTTGCTATCATTGATTCTAACCTCGCTGATCATAAACAAATATACTGCGAGATTAAGAACTACCAGCCGCCGAAAAGAAAAAGAGTAGAATATGAAGCTACAGACTATACAGTATTCTACAAAAATGTCAAAGAATTAAACCTTGTGGACGATAAATTTGACCACCTTACAGAGAAAATTGCTGAATGTCTAATAAAAAGTAGAGTTACTAAATATAAAATTATAAATCCACCCAAACAAGAATGGATAAATAAAGAAATAATAAACGATATAGACAAGAGAAACAAGTTATGGCAAGCTCTTAAAAACAGTAATGAAAACGAAAAACTTAAGCAGGACTTCGACAGACAAAAAAAACTGGTAATAAAAAATATACAAGAGGCAAAGAAGACTTATTATAACAAATGCTTCAAGGATTGTAGCAAAAAGCCTAAAAAAATGTGGTCTTTAATCAATGATCTTACAGTCAACAAATCAAAGAGCATAAAATCACTGGTAAAACTAGAAGTAGATTCGAATACCTATTCGAACACAATAGACATATGTGAGCAATTCAACGCCTTTTTTTCTACAGTCGGATCATCTTTGGCTGCGAAAATTCAACCTGTAGATCACAGTCTACCTACGACCTTGGTATCATCACCTCGAGTATCCGAGTGTCTCTGCCTACTAGAACCAGCGACTACCGATGAAGTACATAAAATTATTACAAACTTAAAATCGAATACTAGTTCTGGCTTGGATGGCTTGACCGTGAAATTATTAAAATCTGTCAATAACATTATAACTGAAAATCTCACCCTATGTATCAACAAGTGTCTAGAGCAAGGTGTTTTCCCTGACAGTCTAAAAACAGCCAAAGTGACGCCTATTTTCAAATCAGGATGCCAAACAGACCCCGGTAACTATCGCCCAATCTCTGTCCTCCCAGTGATTTCAAAAATTTATGAAAAAATTATATACGAACGCATAAATAAATTTCTTATACTTAATAATATTCTCTCAGATAAACAATATGGATTTAGACAAAAATCAAATACCTTATCAGCTACAGTGGACCTAGTAACGAAACTGAAAGTCCAAATAGATCAAAAACAATTAGCAGTAGGAATTTTTATTGACCTCAAGAAGGCTTTCGACACAGTATCGCACGAGAAATTGCTAACTAAACTAAACAACATAGGAATCACAGGAAAAGCCCACGTAATTTTAAAATCATACCTATCTAACCGTCACCAGGTAGTAAAAATTGACAAGTGCCAGAGCAGCCCAAGACTTATTACATATGGCGTACCACAAGGGTCAATCTTGGGGCCACTTCTATTCCTCGTTTATATTAACGATATACAGGATTTAGGACTTAAGGGAGAACTGGCGCTGTACGCTGACGACACATGTCTTTTTTACTTTGACCGTAAAATCGAGCACATTTTTATGAATATACAAAACGACTTAGATACTCTTAGCACGTGGTTCCAACATAATTTACTTACCATTAACATAGATAAAACCAGCTATGTTTTGTTCACTGCAATAAATAAAAAAATCGACGATTATGTGCCGCCTTCGATAAACAATACAAACATTAATTCAAAAACAAGTGAAACGTACCTAGGTCTAACTATGGATAATCACCTCACGTGGAAAGCTCATATTGAAAAAATAAAGACTAAACTTACCTCTCTTACGGGCGCTGTTCGGAGTATATCACGTTGTCTCCCGCAAAAAGTAAAATATCTCATATATAATTCTCTGATAAAACCTCACCTAGATTACCTAATCGAAATCTGGGGAACATCAGCAAATAGCAACTTAGTACAGCTACAAAGAGCTCAAAACAAGCTGGTAAAGGTTTTGTTTAATTACAATTTTTTAACACCAACTCAAAAGATATATAAAGACTTAAGAATCATGAATATTAATCAATCATATATATATTTCACGTGTCTCTTAGTACGCAAAATCCTTCATAGAAATATACAGTCACATATCAATTTTACACAAAAGCATCACGTACAAAGGATTAAATTACGAAACGCGGACCACTTAGTCCTACGTCCAGCAAGGACAAAATATGGTAAGAGAAGTCTTGTCTATGAGGGTGCGCAACTCTACAACAAACTGCCGAAAGATGTAAAAGAATCAAAATCTATTACTTGTTTCAAACGCCATCTAAAATCCTATATTATCAATAACATTACCATTCAATAATATTGAGCATGTGAATTTGTCAAGCAAATACCATGCTTAAAAATAAAGTATTATTTTTAACTATAATATTCGATTTCTGAATTAAATTACTCTAATTTCTAAATAAAATAAAAAATATGCAAAATAAAATAAAATATTTAAAATTGTTATTACACTATATCGATTTATGATACCTAAAAGTATTAATAAACTAAAATATCTATATTTTCACCTATTAACTACGTATATCAACAAACATAAATAGGTACTTATTACAATAATGAATAAATAACAATAATAAAAATCAAAAAAAAAAAAATCCTCTTACAAATATAAAAATATGAATATTAAATACACATAAAAATACCTGTGCTAAACATATACATTAATATATTCTGATTTTACCATAACAAAAAAAAAAAAAAAAAAACAAAGATATACAATTATGCTGTACTGCGTATATGTATATACTATCTTATATATGTAAACCAACAAGTGCCGAAGTACTTACATCCTCCGAATTTTATCGCAATAAATTACCGACTCCACGCTAACGCTTCGTAGCTCACTGGCAGACGCCAACGCATATAATTCACTTTGCCGAAGCGACCCCGGCGAAGGGGACAAAACTAGTATAGCTTGACGCTGACACTCGTACAAGTTTGCTTAATTCGGAGACGCTTCTTTACTGGTTCTCTAAATGTTAATGCATGCAAGCACGTGTATTGTGAATGTTAGGAATAATCGCCCGGTTGCTATTGTTGCTAACTAGTCTGCACGACTTAAGTTATCCGAGCCGGTTGACTAGTAAATCAGATCTACCCACTTTAGTTAAGATGAACAATATATATAAATGTTTATTATCGTTGCATTGTCTGCACGTTAGTATTAAGTTTTTAAAATTGTGTTCTCATGTAAGCGAATTTTGTAAATTCTTTATGAGAATAAAGTTCTTAAACCATATTTCCGAGGCCGGGTGTCCGAGCTACCCTTTTCCGTGCATATTTTTTGCGAGTAAATGGAGTTCCCTTGTGCGGAGAGGCACAAATGCGGCTGGAGTGGCAAATCCTGTCCGGCGTCGGCAAGAAACAGCGTGTACGCAAACGCAGGCATTCATTCAAACACCCTGTTTTAACTAAACCTTAGGCTGGGGTAACTTTCCTAATGTGTAATATTTTTGTATTTTCTTACCGGCGAAGTAATTAAATAAGGGCATATTTGTGAACAGGTTTAATCTTGTGAGGGCGGTGTTGACGTACAAAGCGGATTAAATTAACTGCCTTAATTGAATTTAGGTTCGTTGTTAGCCGATGTGTCCCCGCGGGCCGCGGCCGGCGCCCGGGGCGCGTGTTATGCAACGACAGGAGCCCTACTATGAGCTGCCTCTGCGTTATTAACGCGGACTTACTTTCTATCCATCCTGCTCGTGCTCGCGTATTGGCGTGAGCGAGCCAAATATAAAGTAAATCCGCGTTAATATCACGGCGACAGCCCACGGCTACAGGCGCCCCGCCTCGCTCCACTTCGATTACTCCACACCGAAACAAATATCTAATAGAAATATACTTTCTAAGCCTCCCGTATAAAATTCTTATACTAAACATTAGGTATATTCGCTTGCCGCGGTTTATTAATCAGATTTTGCTCCGGAATATCCGTGCGAGGAGGAAAAACAGTGCTGGATATTTTTTGGTGTATATTTGATTATCGATTAGGTATATGATATCGCAGGAACCCGCAGGAAGCAAACAGCGCAGAATCGGTCATATTGGCGATCATTCAGGGAGGCCTATGTCCAGCAGTAGACGTCTTTTGGCTGAAATAATGATGATTATGTAATGATGATTTGATTATCTATATACTTTCGTAACTGAAGGCGGCATGAGCAATATCTTAAATGAAATTGATCTGACCGTTGGTACCACATCACTCCTAGAGACTTTCAATTATATATTTATTGGTGCATTTTTCCAATGCGAAAATTCGATTCAATTTTGGACTCATAGAAAATTTAACTTACTTAAGTTTATCGATAAGGGTCAAGCCATGTAGGGTGGCCTATCGATTAACCCGGGTCTAGGGCGGGTCTGAAGTGTCGTTCAGAACAATGTACCTAATACGGCGAAGTGGGCTCCAGGGCGCCGCTCCGCTTGCCTCGCGTCTCTCGCCCGCGGTCGAAGGTGCCCTTAAAGCGAACTTTATTGAGTGAACGGCTGTTTTGCCGTGAAAAATGTTTCCGGGCCCACTGCTACAATTTTATTTTCATATTCTTCAGCTATTTCCTTCGGATCAAACTTTACTATAGCAGATTGATCGTAAACGGCTCTCACCTCGCTATATTTTTGCAAAGGAAAATGAAAATGGGGAACCTATTTAGCTGCATTCGATTCTGAAATGAAAGCACAGGTATTAACTGTATTAATGGCTATTTTTTAAACTATAACAGTGGCTAACAAGCATACGGCCCGCCTGATAGTAAGCAGCTACCATGCAACTCTAGGAATGACACGCAAATTTCAATCTTTTACAGTCGCTTTTTACACGTATGCATTGATCACTAAGATGTCAAGCAATGATACATATAAATTACTATTATCTACACGTGTAAATACATTATTACTATTGGTACAACAATATCAAATTGTTAAACTCCACTAAGCCCACATACATTACGAAACAGTTACCTAAGCGAACGCACTTCCCGACAAGGATTAAACATTGCATTCTGTCGAAACCTTTAATTGGCTTGTTTGGTAACTAATCTGTATAACCTTGTCTTAGTCATTTTAGGTGTTAGTTTTCCGAATAAAAAAAAATCTCGGTACTGTATAGCTCTTTACATATCAGGGGTCTACCATGACCTCTTAAATGCGATTCAGTTTAGGTTCGGCTTGTCAAATTTTGACAGTTATTCTATGGAACTGACACATCCTTTACTTAGGTCCTAAACTGACTCGCATTGGTAGATCGTGGTAGCTTCCTGATCACAACAAAAGCAGCGAGCGCAATCCAGAATTCAATAACACGAAGCACGGAGCGGGGCGCCTCTGGCGAATAACAATAATTTGGCAGGCAGCATCCGCCAAATTCTGGACGTGTACGTTCCATTTTTAAATTTGACAGGTCTCGGCCGCATCGCGGCGCTGTGTTCGCGCAGATTAAATACTATCGCAGATACCCGTTTCCTGCAATTAAAAAATATTCTTATCATAGTTGTCAATTATTACGATATTCATGATATACTAAAATAAATTTTCAGTAATGCAAAATTATCAAAAGCCTGGACGTTCATCTTTACTGAATAAGTATTAGGTAAGTCAGCAAGTAGATCTTCGCTGAAACAAGGCGGCCAGTGTTTCATTAGTAGGAGTCGGAACTATGAGTGCAAAACTTTGACAAAACTTGTCAAGTGTATATGAAAGAGGACATAAATCCATGATATACATATCTACACACCCAAACATTGTATGTTCAAGATTCCGAGATGAGGAATAAAATTGTATTTCAATAACATTCGTATTTTTCTTGGCTAAAGTGTTCCCATAATATATGTCAATTTTGAAGTTATTTTAAAGTTTTGCATCCATAGTTTCGACCCCTATTCATTAAGTATGAGAAGCCAATATTCAGTAGCGCTATAGCGCGATATATATTCTACTATATGTTACGCGTGTTAACCCTTCAATGCAAAAAACAATTAAAGACGTCGTGTGATATCGAGCGTACCACGCGAGCAATACCTAAAATTGTCATGGCGAACGCTTTAAAAACAATTGTCCTAGTATTTATGCTCACAGATAGGTTTAGGTACATTCATTATTTATGCTTTGTCCAACAATTCCTGGCAGTAGAAAACGGCGGCAAATTATGAAAACGTAGGCGTCAAGAGTTGTCTGCACATAGAAAAATTGAATTTGCGCCTTTTTTAACTATCAGGGATTGTTGCACCGAGTATACCTATTTAATTATTGGCCTTTCCTTTAGACCACATTTTGACGGAAGAGAATTTAAAATACTGTATATTTGTATGACTGAGAGAAAAGTCGGTTGTCAGGAACCGACAGATGTTACATAGGAAAAGTGCATGTTGTTTATCTCTCCTATGATATAATCCGCGACATCGGGCCCAATAACTCAGCGAGTAATGTAGCGCGATGCGACACGATTGTTGTCATTTTCGCAAATTATGCGAACGCTACATGCCTGCCAATGTTTATCTGTGCTCGTGAACGCGATAAATAACGCGTGCCTGCTCTACGCAGATATTACGGGGACTAGTCTATTTGCTCTGAAATATTATTGTGATGCTCGTTGCGATAATGAACGCGCTTATCGCGAGCTATTTGTTTTACGGCTAAATATGTGTAGCGTCCGCCAGTAGCATCCGAAAAAAATTAAACAAATTTTCGTTACATTTGAAAAAATCGTGAAACACGTTAGTTTTACATTATTTAGGTAAGTTTACGTTAGGCAGTACTCATAAATATCAATATTTTATGTTTTAACAATAAACGGGTAAAATTAAATATAAAATTAATCGCGTAAACTTACGTTTAATATTATCAATACCTTTAACTATAAACGTATGTGAACTTAAGCTTTAAGGTTCTAAGTTGGTGATACGACCAAAATTGTGCGAGGCGGGTAGAAATTAAGTTCGCGTTTATAACGCGACGGCAGCTCATGGTACTGCTAACGACCACAACTCAATGAGCTGAAGCGAGAGCCTGACATCAGAAATCCTTCTCGCACTTATGTTTACCACCCCGCCGGTCGCCTTAGACCAAAGTCGTGGCCAAGGTGTTAGTGATTGGCACCTTGGCTATGTACCTAGGTAGCTGCGTAGGCTAGGTAACCCAATTCAAAAGGGCGATAATAAGGGTTTTTGATACTTTTTTGTCACTATGAGGCGGTGAGATGGCAGCACTGTGGCGTAGGGTCCAACGAACTGTCAAAATAAATACGCGAATGTAATTTTCTACATATTTTTATGATTATTTACACTTAAAGCCATTACTTTACAAATACGTTTTTCTAAAATAAATAATAAAATCAGTTCCAAGTCAATTCCCATAACATTAATCAAGTTTTAGTTATTTTCTCTAGTACCAGTGACTTTCTGCCTCTATTTTAGACCTGAATCTTCAGTTTGACGACCGTTTCCTAGTTGAAATTCATTACAAAATAAATAAGCTTCCAAATGCAATATAATTTCGATATTTTATGTTCAGTACCTATGAACCTATGAATCTGACAGCTGTTTGGAACTCATGGGTGATTTGTCAGTCCGAAAAACAAAAGTTGTCCACTCGGTGGTCAAAACTTAACAGCTTTTATAAATCTATGTTATGATTTGATTGCATAGGGCTATAGACCGGGGAACGTAGTTGTACCGTCAATTGTTTTATATTCCAAAATTAGTACAGGAATGTCTTAACTTTAGGTATGTCCACCGAAAAGATGATAACCTAAATCTGACAATGACCCACCTACGTAGTGCCGCCTGGTGGCAGAAAAAATATCGAAAACCCTAATTGAATGATTGTTTTCTGGCAGAAATACCGCGAGTACAACGTGGAGGTGGCGCGCAAGGACGGTCTGCTACTGGTGCGCGAGCTGGCCGCCGAGGTCAAGAACCACATGGACTTCAAGATCAACGCTGTCATGGTGAGTCCTTTACCTTTCAAAACGAACGCAACCTCGGCCGCAGAGGATAGGGAGAGCGGCAATGACAACACCGACACTCCTCTTCCTCTGCAGCCCCACCGATGCTGTTACGCCTTAACGGCCCCGCCAAGGTCGCAGGGGGTAGGGAGAGTGGCGCTCCGTAATACCATCACGCCTCTCCCCCTGCGATCCCACCTCGGCCGCAGAGGATAGGGAGAGCGGCAATGACAATACCGACACTCCTCTTCCTCTGCGGTCCACCTCCACGCGTCCTAAGCGGGCTCGGTGAGCCCACTTGGAGCGTCTTCCTCGGGCCAGCCGGCAGCCCAAAACTGGCCGGCCCCGGGCCTCTTCGCTTCACCGTGGGTGACCAGTCCACGGTTACTGAGCCCCTCCACTACGACTAGGTGGGCACCCGACGGGGGGTCACTACGCGGGCGTTAGACGTCCATGTTATATATGGTCGCAGCCTTTTACATTTCAAAACGAACGCAACCTCGGCCGCAGAGGATAGGGAGAGCGGCAACGACAACACCGACACTCCTCTTCCTCTGCGGTCTACCTCCACGCGTCCTAAGCGGGCTCGGTGAGCCCACATGGAGCGTCCTCCTCGGGCCAGCCGGCAGCCCAAAACTGGCCGGCCCCGGGCCTCTTCGCTTCACCGTGGGTGACCAGTCCACGTTACTGAGCCCCTCCACTACGACTAGGTGGGCACCCGACGGGGGGTCACTACAGACCTAGCCGATAAACGATAAGCGATAAGTCACGTGATCGTAATAATGTTTGGAAATGGTAACGTGACTTTTGTACGAATCTGTCATTCTTATACATTTATGACCTATCGCTTATCGCATACGATTGCAGAATGGCATCTTGGCTAGGGCTATTGGTATCGTCAAGAACACCTTTCGGTTCCATATCCCAACAGGGTTCTGTAGCCGTACCTCATGGTACGGAACTCATGTTGGAAAGTAAAGATACGTTACGTTTTACTCGATACGTAATGCTTGTATCGCGCTCGCACTGACATATTGGAGTGAGCGCAATGGCCTGCTTTACATAATAATTTAGATCACGTAGACGCGCAGATTTTAATGATCACGTGATCCCAACTAGCAAAGAAGTCATATAAATCAATAGTTATACGACCTTTAGCCATATAAGAGTTTTATAGTCGTTTTTAGTTAACCCGTTAGTCAAATAAACGTTATAAATCTGATAGTTTAGTCGTCCTACCAAATAGTCTAATTACTATGGTAAATAAACGTTTTTGCGACTTAATTATACAACAATCATGTAGAGGTTTTAAAGAAAACGTTTACTTAATGATGTTTAAAGTTGTGTAAACGTTTTCGTCTTATAAAGGGTTTTGAAAAAACAGAACCGTCGTAATAAGGTCATTTTTACAACGTCTACATAATTTTATTGTTGTATAAGTGATATCATAAAACCTTATCTCGACAGTTATATAGCGGTATTGAGGGTAACTTCAATATGACAAAAATATATCAGCGAGACTGTTATCTACCTTTTATTCAACAGTTGGTTATATTAACGTCAAACAAAAACTTTGAAAAACCTTTAGTTGTTGCCGAACCCGTTATATTCCTTTTATTGAACTACATGTTTTTAAATTGATTTTAAGTTACGGTTATAAAACATCATGCAATTTAAAGTCGATTTAAAATTAATATTATAAAATATCAGTCGCCATTTCGTGAGCATCACAGTACTATTTAAAAGAAAAAAACCATGGACGTTATATCGTGGAAACGGTACAAACAAAGTGGCGGACTAGTACGTAATGGCGGACAATTTGTAGTCGTTATAAAAACCTTTACTTAAGATAAAGTTATATTGTAGTCGTATAAGTATAAATCCATGACTTGTTCCAAAATGGCTAACCTTAATTATAATATAATATGAAGAAATATTGTTATAAATTATAATTATTTCGAATATATTAAGAGCGCGACAGCGAAAAACTGTATATCATCATAAACTTTAACGGTAAAGTGACCTTCCCATACGATTTCAGCTCACCCCAAATGTGCAAACGCTCAATATATAGAACAACAATTTCTATTACAAAACTTATAAAATTACCTTGTATTATTTTTCCGTACACTTTTTTGTCACACACACCAAGTTTTGCGCGTATCTAAAATAAATGTCAGGAGCAGTTTTATAAATAAAACTTAAAAATAATTTATGTAACTTAAAAGTCCGATAAGCAATGAGTAAGGGTTACACTAAACCTTCTATAAAACAAAATGGTCAGTTATAAAACATTTATTTGATATTTAGGTCGCGTAAAGGTTTTTGTTGTACTCTTTATACAACGTTTTGGTCATTCCTTAATCGTTACAATATTTTTAATAAACGATTTAAGTCGCCATGCAAACCTTTATTTAACCTTTATCTCACCAATAAGTCTTATAATTTGCGCCACTTTCGCCTTTTATAACCGTTTACCCTACGTTTATATGACCAACCAAATTAGACTAGAAGTTATATGCAAAACGTTGTCTCAACTTCTATATGACTATATTTTGCTAGTTGGGATACATCATGGTACGGAACTCATGTTGGAAAGTAATAGTAGGTACATTACTATAGAGGACGGGAAACGAAGGGTTACAGGCCAAGTAGATATATCTGGCCGAAGGAACTGAGGCCAGATAGGAATACGCGGCCTGTAACCCTGTTTCTCGCCGAGATTTGTATAGTGCTTTTCTCAAACTTGCCATGATATAAAACTAACTGATTTCGCCGAACCATACTATTTGATTTCAATGATTTGTAAATAAACCAATAGTACAGTATCGTACAACATTAAAAAAAACATTCGCGCCTAACTTTTTTTTTAAATCTGTTTGAGGTATCCTTTTACCTGGTGGTATAGACATTAGTTTTTAGGTTATTTTTTTTTTCTGTGGCTGAATGCCAAGACATAGTGTCACAATTTGACGTTTCAAAACAAAAGACAGTTTGTTTGCAGTCCTAGGTGTGAAATAAATACATGAAATCTCTTTACATATCATCTTAGCATATGCCACCGGATACATAGTATTTCCGGGTTTAATTTAAAGTAAGTAACATCAACATTCCGTAGCAAGTTTGAGAAAAGATACATTACATTTTACTCGATACGTAATGCTTCTATCGCGCTCGCACTGACATATTGGAGTGAGCGCAATGGCCTGCTTTACATAATAATTTAGATCACGTAAACGCGCAGATTTTAATCATCACGTGATTAATAAAAAAGTTATAAACGCACTCTCGGTTTAGGCTGTTACCTATATTAATTAATGTTTAATAATATAATTTACGGATATTTTAAGTTATTTTATTTTTAAGGAAGTAGCTTAGTTAAGAGAGCAGGTACACATTTGAAATAAGAACTCCACATTATTCCTTAGCTACACTACACCTATATAATAATATGAGTCCCTAATATAGACATTAAGCTGAACACTCAAATATTCAAACCATACGTTTTCGCTTTGCTCGCGTAACTTGCTCCGGCATATTTTTTCAAGTCCGTGCCAAATTGAATATGTGCGGAAAGCGCAGCGGTTCATTTAGAATTTACCAACGTTGCTAATCCCGTGTGGATCTCCGCCCTTTGGGATCTGCATCCCGGAGTAACTCAGTCTCGAATTAATTTGCGCGGCTTAAATAGACGTTGCTGAAATACATGGCAAGCCCATAAATAATGAGCTACTTTGTATATTCTAAACGTATACAGTACCGTCGAAATTGTAATTTTAAAAGATAAAGCATCATATTTTGTGCTCCAAACCGATTAATTATTGAACAGTTTTTAGGCCCGTCGTCACATTAATGTACAAGGTGTTTTTTTTTATTTCCTTTAAATTTGACAGGTTACTTGTGACATTAAAACCTATAGAAGTTGCGTGGTATATTGGCTTTTGTTAACAAACAAGATAAGGATGAATTAAAGTTTCTTAATGTCCCAAGTCCCAAGAAAGAGTTAAGACACTATAGTTATAAATATCGGACATGTCCCGGTCATAATGCTTTTGCAATAAATTCGTGTTCCCATATTTATAGCCACTTATGTGGTGACTGTACATGTGGGTCGATCAACTTTTTTCCCTCGTAGTACTCATTACCGTGATTACTTTTTTTATCCTGGGTCACCTTTTCACTATCTGTTTCATAGGGCCCTTCCGCGAGAGTCCACCATCCACTAAAACATCGGTAGGTCCTCGTACGGGAACATTTCTTCAAAATGTGCTAAAGGCTATAAAGTTTGCACATGGTCTCTGGAAATTATTTGTCTCTTCCTAAATACCAATGTGCAAACTTTATCGCCGTGTGTTTTAGCTTAGAATAATCAATGTACGAAATAAAATTTAAATCTTAACCACATTTATAAATTGTTAGGTACTTAAATATGTTAAAAAAAACTAACATAAAAAAACATAGCTAGATGAAGTAGGTAAACGTTTTCTGCTAAGAAGCAACAAATTTTGGCAAACTAAAGCCACACATAAAAAATGCGGAATAGGAATGTGACGACCCAGTTGCGAAGCACGAAGTACTAAGATATTGCGGTGGCATCGGGTGGCGCTGCATTAACATATCCAGCGATGGCCGATACTCCCACAGTTGCTTTGTGATCAGTACGATACATTTAAATTAAATAAGTTTAGATCCTAAAATTACGATTGGTAAGATATAAATACAAGGGGCCCGTTTCTCGAAAGTTTGTAACTTGTAATAAAAGTGGAAATCTATTTTTAACACTGTTAATTAGATAAAGAGTTCCGCTTGTATTACAAGTTACAAGTATTTCGAGAAATAGGCCCCACTTGGTAAATATTGTTTTATTTTATTTTCTTTTCTTTATTGGGGAAGAAACAGACATAGACCAGATAGGTACAGCAATAGGCATAATGATAAGTAAAGTCTAAATCCAGTAACAATTCCCACCAGGATTGCTTGCTAGATAATATGGTTATTATTCCGTTTATAAATTGTTATTGTGAAGCAGGACATACAAAAGTATACGAATAAAACTAAGCATAGTCACTATGTCCTTTTGGCCAATTCCAGATCTATCCCTGTTCTATATATACCCCTAGGCTTTCATTTTCGTATGTCCAAGCCCAAAATTATTTTCATTATATACCAGGTGAGAGGAGGCTTATAACTTGTAATTCAATTTAAGTGGAAGTATCTTTTTAACATCATTCATTAATTAGATAAAAGCCCCCAGCTCAAAACTCGTAGATCCAAAATTTCAGACTACACGTAGTTACCGACATTGGTTAAGAGGATATCATGTTGCGAAATGGCCAGCCTAGCCCAGATTAAAGTTGCGTACTCCGTAACGAGCTTAGTAGTAACCCTCCCGATGGCAATCTCACCGAGTTCAGAGTGCCGCGAGCGTGTGCCTAACTTGCCGTTATCTGGCGACGCTCTCCCGCTGATATTGGAATTCTTTTAAATTTCTAACAACGCTCCGCTGTCGATGCGTCTGTATCCCGTTCAACTTTCCAACCGACGCCGCTGACAATATCGTGGGAACAACGCTGTTCCCACCAGCCGTCGCTTTCGAATCTTCACAGACGTCTTTGGGTGTTGTTAAATACAAAGAGGAAGAGCAAAAATAAGTAACAACTGCTAAAAGTATAGGGCCGTAGAAAAATATTTGAAATCGTCTATCATCAATCTAAAAGCAAGCCCAAGGAAGGTAATAAGGATACATATTGATTTCGCCGTATATTTACTTCCAGATATTCTCATTGCTTTTAACAAAGTTTGTTAAGTATGTACTTTCGTTTTGGTAATACATGTAGTAATTCGGCGAAGTTGACGAGAAGTTTCACGAAGGAGTGGTGTTTGGAGTGTGAAAGCCAAGTTGGCGCGTAAGCCATGGGGACGCGGCGTAATTATTCGATCCGCGCCACCTCCCGAATGTCATTTGCGGTTTTTGTCCGAACTCTGGCATTCTCCTTACCGTAAAAGTTCGTTTTTGTCGAATCGCACGCCGCCCACCCTAATAAAGGCTTACAGGAATCAATTAACCAAGGGACTGGAATGTTTTGTGATTTGTACTCGGCACGCAATTCCATCAAAGCGCCTCAATTCAATAGCTTGCAACCATTTCCTCGATTTCAGTAAATTCAATCGGTGATCAAAATCGTTCATTGGCTGTTCATTATGGTGTTATGTTACCGCGAATTTTATCGGACCAAGAAAAAGTGTATGTTACCTTTAAATGACTAAATTATATCAAAAACCTGTTGTTACCGTAATTTTGGTATCTACAAAACAATATTTTCTAAGAGTAATAAAAAATGTTTTGAAGGCTTTGAAGGCTCTAAATTGGATCTAAATATTCAAGCTTTTTCTCACACACTTAATTGACATAACTAACTTATTATGTCAGTATTCCAATAGAGCTTTAATTTATTTGCAAGAAGTCGCTAAATAAACTACATACCTACGAAGATTTGTGAGGCGGGTATATAATGTAAATTTTGATCTGCCGTCGACATAGGTGCATGCATAGCGCTTTACCGACTCAAAGAGGGATATTCCGTCGCCGTCGCGGGCGGAATCTTGCTGAATGCACTCCTCTATGTCCATATTTGCATTCTGACTCTGCACTCCCAATTTAACGCATTGTTGGATGAGCACCTACTTTATTGCACTAGCAAAAGTAGCGCGGACCAAGAAACAATCTAGGTTAGCAAGCCACTCATGGGTTGAACATTTAGGAAAACCAGTCGATTCACCTTTCGTTCTGAGCATTTTATGTGTGGCAAATGGTAAATTAATATTTAATTTGATGATGTCTGGGCATCATAATATAATATGATTAAATGACAAAGTTCGTGTAAGTTTCTTTTAACTTTGAGTTTTTTTTTAGGTAGACTAAACCGCCTGTCAGTACTACATTTAATTTTGTACTTAAGTTTTAAGCTATGTTCACATTTGTCTGTCGTGTTGTGTTATGATGCTCTCTGTCGTGATGGCTACCTTTCACATTTATATGACGTGCTGTGACGCATTCTGACGCAATTTTATATCAGTTCGTTCTCAGCACTCGGATAGCTCACACGTTCGCAATGTTCTTTTAAGAATCATCCGATTCAGATTCCAATTTTGAAGATGAATTGCATTTATTGGCGCTGGCTACGCTCTTACAAAAGAAAGAAAGAGAAGGAGGTACTGGATTCATGCAGTAAATAAAAAGATAGAAACTAAAGGCGAGTTTCATTGTCTCGTTAAGGAGCTCGAGAGTGATCCTGAAAAATTTCATCAGTATTTTAGAGCGTCGAAGGCACAGTTTGCAGCTCTGACACGTCACGACACGACACTGGCGCGTTCACACTGCTGTGCCGTGTCGCTTCCCCCGCCCCCCGTACCTCACCCGGTCTGACGCGGACCGGGATCGCTTATGACGCGACACAACACACGCCGTCACAACACAGTGCATCAGATAAATGTGAATGCCACGATATTAAATACTTGAAACCGATACCGTTCTGATGCGTCACAACACAACACAACAGACAAATATAAACGCGGCTTTATAGTACCTAATCTGCTTTGTAATGTTGCATAGGTTGGGGCAGTAATTTCTACAAATTTATTTACGGCCTGTTTCACAATCTCCAGTTAAAGCTATCTGTTAGATAAAAAATAACACTATCTCTTTCTTTCACCTGGAAGAATAAAGAGAGCGTGTTATTTTTATCTGACAGATAGCATTAACTGGAGATTGTGAAACAGGCCGTTAGTGTCATAAAATCAACAAGTTGTGTCAAACTGCGTACTTGGTACCTTGGTATGAAGACGTGGTCAGTTGTGGTTAGTGCAACTAGCCTTAATCGTGCAAAAGCACATAAAAATGACATTGCCGAAATCAAAGCGTTAGAAAACTAGCAAATGGGGTCAATCTAAGTACTTACTTGGTACGTTGGTGTGAAGACGTGTTCTAATTCGACCAACCATTCCACTCAAGAACAGAGAGACAGTACGGCTATCTCTTATAAAGTCACGTCGCCATTTTATTGTCCCCACGCCTCACAGGTACTTGTAGATTTACGTACATTGTTCAACGGAAAAAATTGTATCTCAGCTCACGTGGAACTTAATTTAATACTGTACTGAGCAGGCCTTACCTCTAGTTCAAATATTAAATAATATCAATATTGTACTAAGCAGTAAGGCCCGCGAACAATGCATGATTTAAAGGAAAAACGATAAAATCATGGTGCTGGGTCTCTACTTTCTGTTGTATACGTGTTAGTTTTTAGTAAAACGTCCCACTTTGTCGCTTACCATAAATACGAGATTTACTTGTATCTACATATGAATACACTGACAAAAGCGGCTTTATGGCAAACGACAAAGTGGGACGTTTTACTAAACTCACTCACATAATAATATTATCTTCCCTAACACTAACAAGCGTGTGTTACTTTTAGCATCTACTAAACTAACATCTATGAAAGGTAATTGCAATGTCTGTAATGACGAGTCTATACCTACAGAATGTATATCGTAGTGAGCAATACATACATATATGTATGTATGTAGGAGGAGGTACACAGAATTCGTATCCAATAGAGAAACATAAACTTAAACATCAGTGAGTAGTGATTCTTCGCAATAGATAACATATATCATATCAAACCCCTTTGTATAATTTTTATTGGCTGTAAAGAAAATAAACTAAAATGCATAGACTGATACATAAATCTAGTAAGTATTAATTATTAGGTAAATATCTGAAGTAGAGTACGTATCATTAAATGGAACTTAATATAGTTAACTTAATACAAGCGTTTTAACGAGTAAATCGTATTTTAAATAAATACCTGTTACATAGTCCAATTACGGCCTGTAAAGCCGAAATGTAGACAGAAATGTTGGCCAAAATTGCCACTCAATATCACCATTTCAGCGTAAATTCCATGCAAATTAACCACCGAGTTCAAACCTATTTTGGATAGTGCCGTGCTTGGGAAAGGTTCCCAATTTAATATGGTGCCTAGTATCTGCAAGTGCTTCCTAAATATATTCCTTCAATATTGATCTGTCTTTTATAAATATAGTTTAAATTATAACGTTACTCATTTCCGATTAATTGCAAGTAAATTCCGATTAGACGTAGTACCTATTTCATTAATTTTTATTCCATTATAAAGTTATAGCGATACTAAATATCAGCTACTTGTAGGTAATTGCATATTATCATGCTGGAAAAGGATTTATCTACCTACGTTTCGCTTACTACGTGCATAGTTTATCTGACAAGAATGCAGCTCGACATTTTGCTTCCAACCGCTATCATGTACCCGTACCTACATGATACACACTATCAACTATTCATAAAGGACATACTCTAAATTCTACACCTACAGCTGTTATGATAGATGTTTCAAGCAATGAATTTCAACGTCTACACAATACATTAACGTACAATAACGTAAAGAAACGTCTGTTCAATGTTACTATATCGTGAATTTTTCTCCAAACCAACAAATACTTCTGAATCCACCACCGTTACTGCCGATGGTTTACAATAATACGCATTTTACGCGTATATCGACACAGTCGAAAATACAACCTTCGTCGAAAGTAAACCAATTTTATTTCTCGCTATTTTGGTGAGTCTCTCACATCAAAGGCGCCGATACCTTTACATGTTGAAGCGTAGTTCAAATTCCTTTACGTACATAAGCGTTAGCAGAATGAAGCTGAAATTACAAAAGCTTCGCTGCGCGGTGGAGGCATCGATTGAGCGATAAATCATAATAATGTAATAGGCATAATGTAAACAGTGCCCGTGGGACGACGGCCACCCCCTGACCTCTCCGCCCTACACCGCTTATGTTATTCAACCAAATGAAATTTTTTACCGGTGTTCTAGCGTATTATATTGGTTTGAAATCTCAGTGTATCTCAGCTGTGTAGCTATATCAATATTGCATATATCTTCAGGTTCATGCTCGTTGTAAATTTTATTGGGTCATTACCTATGAAATTGGCGTTTTTGATCATAGACTTTAGTAGATCCCTAATTTTATTATCTAAAGAGAAACTTAGATATATTACTTGTTTTCAACAGTGCACTGTGTGACAAAGGTTTTTTTATACTAATAATAGTCTTTTTTCCTTAAATAATATTCAAAAATAAGCTTTGAAACAACTCTCGCCATATTCTGCCGGTTCATATGTTTGAGATAGGTATTTATAAATGTATGATAGTACCTTGATTTCTGAATTAGAGATATCCAAAATACGCCTTAGAAGTGTCTAATATTAGCAGCAAAATTTGGTTTATTTTGATTTTGACTTCGAAAAAATCTACACAAAATTAATTGTATGGAAAATAGACTTTTCACAAAATTCTCCATTCAAAAAGCCAATTTCAACCTAATATTAAATGTTATCATTTTTGTTTGGCTCTCTTTACCTACAGAGGCATATAATTAATATAATTTTCAACTACATTGATAAGGATTTTTATTATGTCTATTTGTATAACTGTATCCAACGAGTAATTAATTTCATCAGTCTCAATTTCATAGTCCAGCGATACGGAGCAGCGCATTACGCACTGTGCTTACCATGGGCTGCCGCTGCATTATTAACGGTGACATTAGGTACTTTATATCCGACTCGCTCGCACCAATACGCGAGGTACAGTCAGCAGCAGAAATTGCTAATCGGGTAGGGTGTTTAAAATGAACTAGGCACGACCTAATTGCTAAGACTATAAGAATGTGTTAAGATCATTGTGAAGACCCTACCCGCTAAGCAATATCTGCTGCTGACTGCACGACTACTACACGACTGGTGGTTGGCGGTGCAACGTCAGCCAACTGTTAGAGTACAGCGAGTGTATTTACTTAGAAGGATATGCTTCCCGCTTACACCCCTATGCGAGTACGAGATGAACAAAATAGTAAATTACGCAAACGTTTCTCCGCGCGGTCAGCGTAACTATAGTAAGGACGATGATAATTAATAACGCTAGGACCGCGATGTGTAGTGCATCTACGCTGCGATTCCGTTTTCACAAAATTAGTAGAGTTAAAACATATTATATCGATATAATAATAAAAAAATCGGTAAACTCAAGACGGAGAGAGAAAAAACTATACATTTATTTTTCTCTCTCCTGTATTTATACACAAACATGAAAGGGAATGTGTAGTTGTGTAGTGTACCTACGTACATTACATGTAATAATTTATGTATTTGTGTACATATCTAGATAAACATTGTATATATACACATTTAATAAACGCGACATTGAGGCGAAACGCGCCCGTTCGCGTTGTGTTGATCTATATACTTTGAGTAGTTAGCGCTGATTAAGAATAATTGTATACGTAATATATATACGAAATATAAACTACTTTACTTACTTCATACGTTCTCCGTGAATGCGACCACATGCCACAGCTAAATAGCACCAATAGGTTGATCATTAAACACATACATTTATTAACCCGCAGAATCGACGGTAACGGAAATTCCGTCAACAATTTACTGTTCACGCGCGGACATCAAAAGAGTTCGTGGTAATAAAACAAACATTCATATTTAAAATAAATACCTACTTACCTACTTAGTCGTAATATTTCATTGGATTTCAACGTCGTCTACATAAAAGTTTTACTTTGCACTGAAACTATTAATACGGAACAAAGGCATATACCTACATACTTACATGCGAGCGCCAATATTAATAATATGCGCTGGCAATACTGTAATATAGGAAATAGCATGTTACCTTCTATAGAACGAAAACATTCTCATCACTACGTAAGTATTAGGTATATTCGGTGACGAGTACCTAGTGTGAGGCAGTGTTGGCAGTAAACGAACGAGCAAATGTCCGCGTTTCCTTGTTTTATAGTGCGATGTGACACGACCGTGTGAGAAGTGTGAGCAGCGGGCGTTCTAGACTCACGTCAGTTTTTTTTTAAACCACCTTAGTTCGGATTCGGGCTAATCATCGCTAAAAAGTTAGTTTCCTAATAAAAGGAATTCGTGAAAAAGTTGTATTTAATTAGTATTGGTACATGAAAAAATCATAAAATATTTTCCTTTATTAACACTGCATTTACCTAGCGACGATTTGTCCTATCTATGCTAACATCAATAATTCTCATGTTATTTAAGGACGTATTCAAAAATAGAGTACTTACCCAATTAGCGATAGGTTGTTAAAAGTAGTTAAAATTTAAATCGCTTTCGGTTTTGTGACGATATACAATTACATACAATTTAGCGTGAAATCTGTGTAATAAAAGTTTTTTTCTTTTTCATTATTTTGTAATATAGGTTTACATGTAATTTTATACACTGGTTTTTTAATTATAATAGAATAGACTATCATTTATTTCAGTAGGTACGTATACAATTACATACATAATTTTCAGAAAATACCTTTAATACTAAAATAATTTTAAGAACTCGTGTATTATAAGTATACATACCTACTTACATTTATTGGTAAGCCTAGAGTACTGGCTTAGTTTGGCTTTCTGTAAAGATGACGATACCAGTAATGGTCAAGTACCCAATGATATATGTACATTTATTCTTAATTTAAAGAAGCTAAGAGTAACGCATTTGTATTGAAACAGTATTTTAAAACCATATACTTCACTATGTTCTTAGGAATTACTGATACCTGTTAGCTAAACGTTGGACAACATAGTGCCACCGTGTATGTGCCCAAATGTATATATAAAATAACTCCGACTAACAGCGACTGTTGGAACAAAATTGCTTACTTATTCTGTTAAACTATTTAAGTAGCTTTAGTGTGCTTGAGCGCAAAAACACCTGTATACTCAACCTTTCGTGGCACTTCACCACAAGAACAATCTGCGTCGCTTGTAATAAAGCACGTTAGGGTGATATAGCTACGGTGTACATGTGTGTTTAAATTCCGATGCAAGCTAAGTGCAAGGCGCACCGCCAAATTCCGGAGGCAGCCCCGGGCGGGGGCGGGAAGTAGACCACTGCACTTGCCGACCTTAATACCGCCATCAGCAAATTGCGAAACAGCAGCTGTTTGTGACAAGAAATCCCGACATGATTCACGCCATTGGACCGCAATCGGTGCCGGAAATTGCTATGACAATCATCTCCGACGCCATTTACGACGCGTCTGTAAACTTAACTGGCGGTTCCCCACCAAATAGTGCAGTCTAACACGAAGGTGCACTCAGTTTTTATGACGATTCTAAAGAGCTTTTAAAATCCTCTCTCGGTCCGCTGTCAACACCTTCAACAGATTAAACATCTCTGACGCGGCGGAAGTAATATCGAACATTTCCAAAGGATCGAGTAATATCTGTCGGGCGTGTAGTCGGGGCGCGGGGTTATTAAATACCATCTACGAGCTGAGTGCACCGTGACCCATATCCAGCTCTGCACCGCCCGGACTTATACGAGTGGACTTTATTGATTCGTAGTCTTGAGACGGTGGTAGTCTCCCGCCCGCTCCCTCCCGCCAACCCGCCGCCGCCCCGCTCGCCGCTCCGTTCATCGCTCCGCTCGGGCTCTCGTCGTGACTCCCGCGGGGCACTCACTCAATATTCCAGCGGCGCGCCGGACTGCCTGCAGTAATAGGACGCTTAGGTAACACGCACTGTACTCAACGAGAGTTTTATACGCGTCCATTTTAGAAATTGCATGTCACTCCCGAAACCCTTCGGAGCGGTTTATCAATAACCCCCATTATGGGGAAGAATTTCGTCCTTCAAATAAACTTTCCTAGCATTGGTATTAACTGGAAAGGGTTTTTATCTTTATATAGGCAAATATCTAGGGCGGTTTTCTTTTGAAAACGTGTATTATAGACACTTTCTATTTTTTCTTTTCGTCGCTGTTTGTTTCTAGCAGCAAAATAATAGAAACCAATCTCAGCTTTATTATACAACTGTTAAACAGTAGATTCCGATGCTGCAATTGCATATTTACTGCATAATTACTGTCGCGAAACAAGGACGAATCCTCGGCATTAACTAAAACTGCTCCGCGCCGCAGACAATGCAAAGGGAAATAGCACAGTTACAAAATATGTATAAAGTGCAACAACAAATCGCAAAACTAGTTTGTTGGTGTCATGATAAAGTGCAGCGGGCGCATTGGAGGAGGGGAGGCTGGGGAGGCTTCGTATAAAGTTTAATAGCGACGCCTCACTGCGGGCACCTCGTGGATGTAATCTTAGCCGGTTCGCGCTCAGTTCCATGCAATATGCAATCAAAGATTTGTAAGTTAAATGCAATTGTCTGCGACCCGAGTGCTCAGAACTTCCGCGGGCCTCTGATTTTTACATTGCAGATAATCCGACCCCGCGGGTTGTTATTATGAACGCAAAAAAAATTGTCTTAGGTATTGAATTGAAAACTTTGTGAGTAGGTACGATTGCGACTGTTTTCGTGGTATTTATATATCTAGTTTAAGATGTTCATTTAAATTTGGTTAAATAATTGATTACAGATTTAATAAGTATTTTTAAAGTTGTCCGTAAAGGATATCTAAATTGATTAGGTAAAATAAAACTATGGAAACGCATTTTACAGACGTTGACTATAAACGCTGTAAAGAGTTTGAAATGCCGGGATGTAATTAATTACTATACGTGACATAATCCATTTCCACAGTTTTATTTCATAAACAACTGACGCGGTAACCGACAACAATGTTAATTAAACTTGTTTGATGTGTATAAACAACGTACTTGAATATAAACTGACGGCTTATTAAGCCAAACCGGAGCATATCTACAGTAAATCATATATTTTACTCGTACATCCAATTTGACCAAATAACGGTCAGAAATATAATTCCTCACAAACAGACTACATTAACTAAAGTGCCGACTCAGTGAGTCGGAATCAGAGTTGAACACTCAGCGCGGCCGGCGCTCGGCCGAGACCGCCGGATTGATTCATTAGAATATTTTACTACTCTAGTGCTCACTTGGATTAAAGTTTCTGTTAAGTACTAATTTGCTTATTTCATCAATCTGGTAGTTTGCCAAAATGGTCAGGACATCACTTAATTTGTTTATAACTGTGCAAGTGAATTAAAATGAAAATGTGGAAGAGTTCCGTATTTGACAAACGGTAGTAAAGTTAATAAGTAAAATCTACTTACTACCGCTAAATAGTCCTTTTTAGTACAGATGGTGCTTTTTTTATTTTTTAGGCTCTAGTGCGAGAAGTGGGTCATTTTACGTCAGGTCCAAAACTTCGGAGGGCCATCTGCACTAAAAAACGTTGTACGAGACACGTGCAAAAACGAAATTCGTATCTCGTGTCGATTTAAAACACTCCCTATCGTTCGTGTTTTAAAACATCGCCACTCGTTTCGAATTTCATGTTTTTCGCACTTGTGTCGTAATGTACTATTATAACACATTATGAGAAACATTATATTTTCGTTACATTAGGTAAAATTACTGGTACGCGCTACGCCGTAGCACATGGTAAAGCAACATTAAAGTAAAGCGCTCGTAGCAAAATATATGAGAAGTGCATGTTTTTGGCTACGTAGCCATAGAGGCTAAAGAGGTTATTCTGCGTCAGTCTCTTTTGATATTATTTTTCATTTCTCAGTAGGTAGGGTATGAACTTAAATATTGCCAACCCAAGGCCAAGTATATTTCAAAACAAGATAGTACTTTTTTTTCTCTTAATTTGTGCGGTGAATATTAGAGCTGTTCGTTTATCGATTCGGTTAGGTATTGTTTTCTTACACGTTGCTGCTTACTTAATGTATTGTAATATAATTACTATAATATTTTAAATCGGAATCACTCCAGTTACATTTTAAGATAACATAACAGTTCCTGTGCGAAAAAACTCATTGCGAGCTCTATATTTTCAGATAGAACAAAATATTTCCTACCAAAAGAAGTGACTAAATATATTTTTTCCGGACCTTTCATATGTGGACCTTTCATATGTGAAGTCTATTTATTTATTGCTGAGCCACTTTCCTTTTCTATTAGGTACCTATTTATTCTATTTTATAACCTATTTTATAACCATATTCTGATGATTTGATTAATCGTCTTTATAGGAGTATTTTAAGCTACAATGACAACACCACTTATGTAAATACTTACGAGATATTATTAGTTCTCAAACTTTGTTAGTCAATTTACATGTGCGCACTACTATAGGTACGAACATATTCAGGAAGCCCTGCCGACGAGGGTCGGAAACAGCGGTCAACAACCTTTGCTCTCCTATATGATAGCATTTTAGTGACCGACGCCAGGTTTATTAACGTGGGAGAAATCACTTGTATTTCGCAAATTTATTACTTAATTTTCGCTCGTGTAAGTATGACAAATACGAATATTGTACATGTACATACCTAATAGAAAAATATAATCTTACTTGAATTGTTTTAATTGACAGTGAGCAAAAATATATCCCACATTACAATTATACTGAATTACACTTCCATGATTTTCACACATTATTATGTTTTTTTTATTCACTGTCTAAATTTTAATTAGTGGGTCAAGTCTGAGGAAATACCTATTGATGAACTTTTATTATGGGACTGACATCCGATTCGAGAAAAAAAATCTAATGTTCCATTCCATATAAAGTCCATTCATCCTTAGTTGTCTTATCTAGTGAACAACTTTCTAACCTAAAAGTACACGTTTTCTGTTGTAAACTGCTATTATTTGCCTATACCAAAATACCTGAGTCCGTATTTGTGCAGTCCGTCCGCAATGATTAGTAAATTGCTTAATTTTTAATCAAGGTAACAGCAGTTTACAACAGAAAACGTGTACTTTTAGGTTAAAAAGTTGTTTACTAGATAAGACAACTAAGGATGAATGGACCGTAAACCCTGAGATATTAGTAGGCGGAAATGTCAAATGTCAAAAATTACCCTGTAAAAATATGATTCGAATATTACCTCCAACTAGCAATGCACCGACGAGAAGTTACAGAAAGTTTTTTATTGCAAATTTCTATGGGTCTTGATGAGGTGTTACATTCTCCAGTGTGTAACTCAAACGTCAAACATCGCGATCGTGGACTATTGGGAAGATAGCGTAATAATCCTTAAACTGAAAGAGTATGTTCTCAAAGGCAACCTGCGTGAGTATTCCCTTATGAAAATATCCTTTAACCTGTTAGTTATATACCTAAAACCAGTAACTGTTATTACATACCCACACGTATCGCGGTCAATCGCATTTAGCTTCCCTTTAGTGGAATTACATGCCTACAAGCGTACGACCTAATACAATTCGAATTTCTCCAAATATACCAAACTACCAAGCTCAAACCTCTATTAGTTTGGTACCTAAAACTTTGGCTCTAGAATAGACATTCCAAAGTTTTCCTAACAGGAAAACACGATTGAAACTAATTTTCTGGGTGCGTATCATAATGAATACGCACTTTTAGTATAATTACAGTTTACAAACGTTCATAACGTATACTAACGTTAGGTATAATGTATTAAACATCTATTTCCAAATAGTATAATACAAAAATAATATAACGCTAATAATATATACCATTGTTTAGTCTAACGTACATATTAACGAATTCCGTTTCATATATCAATATAAAGGTATAAATGTTAAAACATATACTAAAATCTGATATAACGATATAAATATAACTGCCAGAAAAGTAAGTTAGGTTAAGTTCTACAAAAACGTATACATTATATTACTTACCCTTTTCAATCCGTTCTAGTCTCGAACCCTAACCAATCCAAGTAATAAATCAGGGTAAAACCGACTTGGATTGGTTAGGTTTCGAGTGTAGTTTCCCGGGTAAATAAAAGACCTACTTACTTTTAATTAATTGTTTACGCATCCTCATCCTTGTGAAACCAAAAAAGGGGTGGACGGGGGGGCGCAGCCCCCCGCAAGGGGGGTTCGGGGGGCGGAGCCCCCCGCATTAAAAAATAAAAAATTTGTACCTCTCCTACTCTAACCTGGATAGGTTCGTTAGGTACCTTTTATCCCTTAGAGTAGAAATAGAAGCCCCGCGCAGCGGGGCTTCGTCGACCAGTTCCCAGGTCTAAATCGCTTCCTATACGGATACGGCTTAATATACGGATAAATAGTAAATCAATTCAAATTAAATATAATGATAATTCTATAGTTCAATAATTAAAAAAATCGTGGGCGCTTATATTTTGTGTAAGATAGTTGTTTTGTATATTAGATTATTTCAATGTTATACTAATTAATCGTTATCGTAAACGATATTATATGTTACGTTCATTATACATTTTACAATTATTCATTTAATAATTATACCTTTTATACTTTATATTTATTACACGTTAGGCATTATACATTTATACAAACTGAATTTATACGTTATGATTTATATAACATAAGTTCGTATACGTTATATTACTTACCCTAATTTTCTTAATATAATTATTTTGCTTAGTTGTGTTCTTTGACACAATTGATTGCATAGCTTATATATACGAAATTTCACAATATCAATCGAATATGATAAAAGAAACCTTTTTAACACCAAGAACAACTAAAGGTGTCGTGTCGTGCCAACAACGCCAAGAACACTTTTAGGTGTCATGAGGTTAGTTGTCAAAGCAACTTTCATACTTACACGTAATGCTTACGTGCTCAAGATGTACGAGTCAAGTTCTCGTGTATTGTAAGGCATTAAAAGGATCAACTAATTCCAAGTATATTGCTATTGTTAGGACGTTTTTTTAACAGAGCCTCATATTTTTCGTAATTGTTATTTTATTTATTTAGGTTTACCAACAATCTTTACGCTTTTTCATTTATAGTATGATACATGTTATCACATATTCACTCTAAATGCAACAATTACTTAGAGGTAAACTTTACACCACATGCGAAACTGTGTGAATACTTAGTATTACATTTCTTTCTTTTCATGTATGAGAACGATAAACGTGTCTCTTCCATGTTCGAGTGGTTTAAGGGACCACTAGTAGCACCTAAAATCCCCTTCCCTCCCCTCAAATTCCCCTCCCCGCCTGAAATTCCCTTCCTCAAATCCCCCCCCCCCTGAAATTCCCCTTCCTCAAATTTTACACTTGAAGCTAATTGACAAAGGCTAAATCGTTGGCACGAGATCAGTATCGCAACCACATTGGTGAAGCTCATAGTTGTCAATACAAAGGAACATTCCCATTTGATCGAGCGCGAGGAATACTTGTAAAACTATTATAGCTAGTATAACATGACTTAAAGATCCATGCTAACTAATACTAGAGAGACAACGAGCTATTTTGGTTAGCCCGTCCCTTCGACTCGTATGTTTTCGGGAGCTATTGCAACCGACAGGACTGCAAAATGCCTGCTAGCTGCAACCACTTTGCTAATGCCCTGTGTTCTGACGTCGCACATTAGAACATGCTTTTAATACCTGACATTCTGTTATAATACTGATAAAAGCAGCCACTTCCTGGTATACCATTTTACGTCTTTGAGGCAATAATTGGCATTAAAACTGGTTTATTTTTAGACATAAAACTTGTAACAAAATTTGCGCTCAAAAGTTTTACTGCCTTTGTATACCTGAAACGATAAATGACTTCCAGCGGCCTTTTAGGATTAAACTTCTCCAGCTAATTAAGTAAAATGAATAGCCTAAAATAATCAAGGCCTACGTAAAACGGCATTATTTCAAATTCTCCGGTTTGGTAATGTTTAAAATTATGCGCGTCCTGTAGAAAAATGCAAATATGTGCTGCTTGGGTTTGTTGAATAAAAGAATATCCACAGGCATAAAGGTACTACCATCCCTTATGTATCTGGAATTACAATACAGTTCGGAAAGACAATACAGTAAAAAGGCGGAGTAAAGAATGTGGTCAGATTGGAAATAGGGAATTCGTGGAACGGATTTTTCATTCGATGTCTTGTAACAGCTTGAGACTTTCATTATTTCGAGATCATAAATAAAATTTTCTACTTTGATAAAGCTTAAAATATATATAAGGTAAACGTATTCATGCTCGACACCTTAGTGCCCAATAGATGACTCCAATCTGTAGTAGTATTACGTTTACCTGGTGCAAGTAGCCATCTGCGGTTTATGCTTCATTTTCTTTTATGTTCAGTGCGGTCACATAACATAAATAATGCCTTCAAAATATTTCAAGTACTTCAGGCAGCTTAATATAGCACCGCGCTATTTGCATTTTACTTTTCATTTAAGTAATAAATAAATACATATTTACTTCACATAAACACAAGCCGTTTATAAGTACAGTTCTCGACAATATAAACAAAACAACTGACTGTAATTGAAACATCTTGTTTTATGTTCCCTCATATTTTCTTGATTAATAATGTACCTATACCTTGACCACTTTAGTAGGTGACGCTGGTGTGACAGGCATAACAATAAACGACCACCTACCACTTTAAGGGTTCTTGGCGTTTAAAGTTTAACAGTGTGCACGCTGTGCAGTGACGTGCACGAATTATCAAAATATTTGGCTTGCCAAAGCGGCAGCGCGAGAACCCGGGTACGGCAAGTGTAATCGCATTACTCGGTTAACGGAGACATTACATCATTGTGCTTACCATGAGCTAATGTCGTGATTTTAACGCAGACTTAACTTTCTATCCCTCTCGCACCAATCGCGTTTGAGCAGGAAGGACAATGCCTAAGTGTGCGTTAAACTAACCACGCTAGTTCATGGTAAGCATACAGCGAGCGACGGCATCCCGTAACACGGCTTTGACGCGAAGCTCACATATTTACTAGTTTCGCACACCTAAATCAATTTTTACAGCTGTACGTATCATCTCATTTACACTTTATCGAGCATTTTGACTATTAGTAAATAAGCACTGTACACTGTTGATGATGATGATCATGAAATAAACACTGTACACTGTTTTCATAATTAATCAGTATGTTTATGATGTTTCCCGTGTTTATCGTTTGTAGTCGTTGCCGTCACATTCTAAGAAGTACCTGAATGCTTAGCCAAGTTGGCAATCGCTGACGCTTAGTAGCGTATCGTAGTTTTCCCTCTCTGTCACTCTTTCATATTTGTGCGACAAAGACCGTTAGCTTCCTTTCGTTTACGATTGACGATTAAGCGTTAACGATTGGCAACTTGTCGAAGCACCCTGGTCTAAGAGTGAAAAAGTGACGTAACGCAAGCAAGATTGTTTTTGATGGCCCTAATATTGAAAAGAAATATATTTTCCCGAAATGTGATGAAAATATTTTCCTGTAAGTAAATAGAAAACTACTGAAGTTATATAATTATGAAGCATCTAAAAGACTGCAATGGAAATAAACTAGGCAAATTAATGCTATGGGACTAGGACTCTACATACTTACTCCCGGAAGAACTCTATGCTGTGCGAACTTGTACATGACAGCCAACTCGACTAGTGTAAGTCTTCGCGGCCGGGAATTAGGTACTTAGGTACTTAATAGAGATATTATACAAAGCCTATTAACTTTTCACCTAAGTGCTGAGCACGGCAGAGGACGATTTAAAAGTGCTGCATCGGTTAAAACTGGTCGCGTGGGTGACTGTTAAGTCTAATTCGTGATTCTATTTTAAATCTGAATAAAGGTAACAATCAGTTAAGCCGTGCCATTGACGCCGTTATGCCAAATATTTGTTGTTAGTTTCCTTTCTTTACCGTGTACACAGCAAATCAGTTGGAACCCTAAATCACACGGGAACTCTGTCAACGTGACTCTATAACCCTTTATAGGGCACCGGTCTCAAAAACGACCACCCTATAGCACTATCATTTTGTATTTTTTTCTTGTTCAGAATTTTTCGTTATGGCGTTGAGGGTTGAATCCACGATTTTTTTGAGTCTTGCCCGTTAAAAGGATAAATCTAATTGTAATTTTCATGAAATATTTTACTACTTGTCATTATGACAAGGTTTAACGGCCTCTAATTGGTTGAGTCTATCTACGTATGCCTCTAAGTAAAAACGTTGAAATTCCGTAAAAGCGGTTTAATAGCTTATGTAGCGGTATCAAACTATTTATTTCACGAGGCAAGTGATCACCCCGAGGACATATTGAGCGGCAACGACTCGAAATCATATTCGCCGAATGCCACGTTTATCTGAGCAGTTTATCTCGTTTTTGCCGCATTCCTCCGCCGGCAAACGCGAGCCTCCATTGCTCACGTACTCTCTTCGTGATAAAGACGAAATTTTACTTTCGCGCACCTTGCACCCTATATTTTTTCCTTGTGTTTGCCCTTAAGACGCTTGCTTATTGGGGTGCGCTGTTCGTGACTTGTAATAATATCAATATAATTGTTATAAGACCTGTGCAATAAAACATACACAATAATAATTTTTGGTGTATTAAGATAAAAGTACTGGTCTTAAAAATGCTTGTGTGCCAATGTTTTAAATGTAAGTTTTGCTGAAGTACGAAAACTATGAAGCCGCGAATTGCTCGCTGTAATTCACACCTTGTAGAAATTGCGGTATCACAATCAGTAGGTTGGTAATGGTGGCCCAAAGCGCACAGAATTTAGCTCGACAATAAAGTTGAAAAATCGCGAGGATTGCTCGCTGCGGGCGAGTCCCCGAGAAAAAACGACGCTAACATTTCGCACTTAATGAAACTGTAGCAGAAACAAAATAAAGCAGCGCCACATTTACGGGACAGGGTATTGTTCGAGAACGTCCTTTCACAGCGCATCTTTATGACGATCGAGTGATGTCGAGAGACGGGCTCGTTATGCGATTAATATTTCAATTAGGTTATCGGATAATAGTTTTTTTTTTTTTAATTTATGTGCTTAGACCCAAGCAATATTGATACTTTCTTAGGATTGACACTCGCAAAAGTTTACAGGATCTGAACATAAAACTGTAGCTTGAGGCGATAGTTCCTCAAAAATCGCCTTGTGTTGTATGCAAGAAGCTAAAACAAACTTTTGTTAAATTGTATCCCTCATCTTCGTCCTTCCATTTACAATCGATCGAAATATACAAATGTTACTATTATCATATAGATTAATGCGTTTTGAAACATTTCTATGACTAATCCACACGCCAGATACCCGCAACGTTATCGAAGATACCCCTTTATTAGGCAGCCGGGCGTCGCGGGCGGCGCTCCAGCCGCGGAGTGCAAGTTTTAATTACTTCGCCTCTACTTTGCGCGTAAACTCCGTTCTTCCATTGGGGCTATTTCGTCTCACAACTAAAAACACCTCATTTATAAACGTATTCTGTCGGGGGCTTTTATTTCAGACAAACCAAGAAAGACATAGATATACCTATGGCGGGAAAGGGGGACCGTTGAATCAGTTTTTAAGCCTTCTTTGTTTGTGTTTTTATGATTCTTTGTTATGTTTATTCAGAGTTCTTAGCTATAAATCTACACCGCTTTAAGAATTGTACGTTTTAAATATAAATGGTTGTATACCGAGAGCAAAATGTGTTGCTAATTACTCGGAAAGTTTGAAATTAACGTGGCGGGACATTCACACAGATAAGACGGCAGTTTACATAATGGTATTGCGAACATGACTAAAGTGGTTCCAAAGTAATATTGCTTTTCAAACATAAGGTAACGCCTCGGTGAAGTGCTTTTAAACTAAAATAACAACTTTGGAATTTGATGTATGTACTTAGATAATATTATTTCAGAGCAGTGAATAAACTTTCCTTGTTTAAGATATGTTTAAATATTAATACAAATAATTTTTAAATATTTTGTAATTATTTTCATTATGGCCATTCTCTACTATTTTACGAATAGATATTTACGACTTTTCAGTTGTTCACATATTAATGTGACACATGCTCAGATTAATATGACAGGTACCTAATATGTACACATATTCATGATTGCTGAATCTGTTCAGATGCATATATTATGTACCTTTCTATGCTCATTTATTTTTGAAGCCTTGGCTGTGCTCATATATTTATGAAATCGACTGTGCTTAAATAAATTTTCAGTAAAGTTTTCAGCTCAAGCAGAGTTGGGCAAAAAGTAATATGATTACTTCTATAAATTACATTTGTATGTGTACTTTGTAATAAATATTACAAAGTTCAAGTAATCATATTACTTTTTGCCCAACTCTGAGCTCAAGTAATCCATAAAATAAACATTGTACATATACACGGCCACGTTTTCGATTGTGACACGGTTTCAGGCGACCTCCACTCCCCATTGTGGACCCACAATGACTGGCAAAGCGGCTCGACCATTAACTGCCCAGTAATTTAATAGGTACTCCGATCTTAACGCGACAAGTCATGCCCATGAAACGCGTATTTTAACATTGTTTGGACGAGATGCCGACATCATTTATATTAAACTTACAAATGTTTTGCGACAGAATAAATTTCAAATAAAAAGGTAAATTAAACAAAAAAAAACTACTAATTTGCTGCGTTAACACATTAACCTCTCGTGCGTCGGAAATTTTATATTTTTTTCTAATAGTTTTCTCGTACGCGGATCGACGTTCCGGCATACAAGGGATTAAGCGCCAGAAACTCCTGAGGGAAAAATCACAGGATCGGCTACGAGCGTAGCGCGTAGCACTAATTGGCAATGAAAGTGTTAAGTGGATTATTAGAGCATAAATAGTCCCGAAGATGAGAATTGGATACCGATAGGTACAGTCAGCTGCAGAGAAAAGTAGACCCCTTGCATATAAATTTGTTCAAACATTTGTATGCAAGGGGGTCTACTTTACATACATTCTACTCTACGTACATTATTACTACGAAGGAATTTCTTTGCGTTCATGTGTTAATACAAATCTATCAGTGTTCAAGTTTGTTAAAATACGTATAATTACTGTTTATCTAAGTAATAAACAGAGTTTAAAAAAGTAGCTTCGTATATAGCTGCATTAAAAAGTTAGGAATCAAAACAAAAATCCGATCTAATCTGGCAATCTTCCACGGTATTAAAAATGTAAGCGGAATACCAAATAACGTTTTGGCAAGAGGACAAGGCCGTTCGTTAAGGTGTTCTAGGCCTCGGGTTAGGCCTCATGACTCACGGCGAGCTTACTGCAGGCAATCTGGAGATTGTGAGGGTCACGCGACCGCGACTTCGCTGTGGTGCTACCAGCAGGTCCGGTCTAAGCATTTCCTATTTTTTAGGTGTTCAAGAATAGATATAAATGACATATTATTGAATTAAGTACCTACACAAATACATACAACCAAGCAGGTACACAAATAAATAATAGCCGGGCGCGCGTCCCGGTAGCATGGGCTCTGTACAACCTGCGCACTTAGTTCGTACAAATTTGTTTGCCCAATGCCCCGAGAGATGGCGCTGTTCTAATGGTGAACTGACTAACACGGTTTACTGTATATTTAGCCAATAAGACTGTTTTTTTTTGTTCTTTGAGATTTTTGTGGAGAGTTCAGCATCACGATTGAATATAGGTCTGTTTATTATTAAACTCGATAAATTCGATAATTGATTTAATGCTTCCTTTAGTTCCTTTTCGAGACCCAAGAGTATGGAGTGGAGTTTGTATGTACAATGTATGTATGTATGTACAGGCTCCGTGCGTCGCGCGTTGTGAGTAATACATGTGGGTTTAACGGTTTAATTATTATTTATTAGTAATTTCAATAACGTATGCGGAATGAAATCTAGACAAAGTTAAATGTAATATTAAATAAATAAAATAACATTATTATTTTCTTAAACATTCACATCTCTTAATACCGATTTTAACAAGGATTTATGCAAGATAAAAATTATTTGAATCCAAAGTGTATAACTCCAGTTTTACGGTAATTTATCCATTGATGTCGAAAAAACAGATGTTAGCATTTTTCTTGCCTCTAATTTTATTTTCTGTAGGAAATCTCTTTAAACAAACATCCTTTGCTCATCATATTTCATATTCTTGTCCATTGGGCTATTGGTACTCTGAAAATAATAGTTACTATGCTAAAAATGTATAATTAAAGTTACCTATAACTCGTTCAATGTGACATCCGTTTCTGCAAAAGCGGTGTTTTTTACACTTTTTGACCAAATGACGTAATCACATTTTCATAGTTGTTTATTTTTATTTTCGGTGGTGGTAGGCTTGCTTTTTGTTAAAGTTTTGTGATGCTCATGCATTAAGGAATTTTTAAAACAATTTTTTTGTTGTATTTAGAAGTCCTTCTGAGCTTTCTGTTCGATTTTGTGATTAGGTCTAACGTAATTTCCTTTATTCGAGTTCTCTCAGAAAAGTGGCTGTAGCTAAAATATTACATTACTCTAGGGTTACTAGTATTATTTTTCGGAAAGAAAAAGAACACAAAATTATTATAAAATTCTATTCTTGGCTTCTTCAAAAAATTCACAATAATCGTCGATTTTGGCCTTAGCAAATGTGTCCTGTGGAAAATACATGCAGTTTTGCGACGTTGTTCTACTTGATTGGCCATAATTTCTAAAGAAAGATGCCAAAACACATAAAAGTTTCCAAATTAATTAACAAATGTATACAAATTAATTTAGCATTGAGATACAATTTTAATTTAACTTTGTTATTTTTTTTTTATTTGTTCAAAATCTATCCAAATTTCACTCCGCATACGTTATGCACAATACAAACAAAGACATAAATTGTATAAACAGGTGGTTTCAATGTACTTCTACCTACATAGAATAATGTAAACCTACCTAATGAACTTACATTTACAGCATATCAATTACCTACGTTGTAACACGTTTAAATATTTGCTATTGCATTTAGATATGATTGATGAGATGCCTAGCCACTGACATGCTTTATGTAGCTGTGGCTACATTTAATCACTCTTATTTTACATAGCCAAAGAATCTATTGCAAAAATCAAAGCAAGTGAGTGGCTGGGCATTATCATTAGCCAGTTAATATTTTTCAGTAAGTACCTATAAACAAAATAAGTTCTGGTATTACCTATATATACATTTCGATGACTCTAAAAGCCCCTGCGTCATCTGTATTTTAACTGTACGTATGCAGGGCACGAAATCTGCTACCTTACAAAAACAATCCCCAAACAAAAGCAAAGCCTAACAATCACTTTGTAAATTGCAATATTACTACCTGCGTTTACATTCGCGCAAGTCCGCCAAAGAGAAGGGGGAATAAAAAGTAGCAAGCGCTGGGAAATTCCCGAACAAAACACTTACGTCGCGCCCCAGACGTCAGACAGACTATTGACAACGTTTCAAAATGTTCGATGTCCCTAAATCGAAAACCATTTCGAGATATACGCAAGTAGATCACAAAAATATATTTTTTAATTTTTTTTTCGCAATATTTTTGTTAAAAATCTTAAAAATAGTTTAAAGGGGAAGTGACGTCACGTAGCTGATTCAGAGCTGCCACTATAACCAAAAAAATCTTGTGGTTGGAATGTCACTATTGTCACTTGTGTTTGGCATTGACATTTGACACTTGTTACCGTTATTCGTCGTTTTCTTACGTGTATGAAACATCACTTGTGACGTCATGTAGCTGATTTTTGACGTTTGTAACTTACGCTCTTTCTGCTCGAAGTAGTAAGAAAAAGGGATTTTCGTACGAAAATAACAATTTTTTTGAAAAATAAAAAAATACGTGTATCTTTTAATATTGAGTTCTTTCAAAACAGACAATAAAAACTAGGACTAAAAAATATGAAATGTTGTCAATTGTTAGCTCCCCCACGTGTCTCGGAAATATGGATTCACGCGCTTTAAGGAACACTCAGGCCACAGAGGGATATTCGACACCTTAACTGCGCCATAAAATATCGTGTTCAAACATAGGCCGCTAAGGAAACAAATTCAGGAATGATGCCCTGATGCCGTGGGCTTCGCGAAAGAGTTAGCAGTTAAGATTGAGACCAAATTAATCATTAAGAAAACGTCAAGTTTTCCAGTGATAGCATATACAATATCTTATCTGCTTCAATAACTTGAGGGTTTTCTGAAATGACGTTCACCAGGGCGGCAGCACTGAGGCGGTCAGGTCCAGAAACTTGTCTAAATTCTTAGAGCGCCTATACTTTCGTGTTATGTTTTGTATGACTTAATAAAAATATATAAAAAAGTAAAAATACCTTCTAGTTAGTTTTTCTTTGGGGCTAGATAATTGTGTTTCTTAGCGGGACATTATGGCTAAGTGGCGCTAACTAGTGGTATACGTTTTTGAGAAAACCCTTATACAGTGGGTTACCATGACCTAGGCTTTTACGAAATTGGGTAATAATACGCATTACTGGTAATCGTTTTCAAGTATTAAGAGTTGACACATATTTAAATTAACTGTATAATTCATTATATTTCCTTCTAACAAACAATGTAACGTGTGTCCTGTTTGATAGTTAAACGCTGCGAATGGCTGCGGACTGTCATTATCAAGCGCTAATTAACGGCTAATTTTGAAGTACATTGCTTCACACGGAGATGTCTTAGAAAATTAATTAGGTACGTTTAAAAATAGAATTTTGCTCAAATAATGCTCACGGTTTGGCTAAAAATTTGCATGTCAATCCTCGGTTTCAGTAAAAGTCTGCATGATGTTAACACACTGTACACTGAAAAAAATGCTAAGTTGGATTTATCAGATCTTGCGTAATTTTAACCGGAAATAAAGGTTGACTGGGTCCTATCACAATTTTTTTTTTGTTTTTACCAAACTTTTTATGTTGGCATTCTACTAAATTAATTTGGTTGATTACACCAGTTTTTTGTTGATTTCACCAGTTGTTTGGTGTAATGTACAATGTTCTTTGTTGATTTAACCAGAACTCTGGTATCGACTTCAAACTTTTTAGGTTTGTAAATTTGATAGCAAGGATTTGTTGTTATATCAAAGTTTCCTCGTAATATAGCCAACCTAAGTCACTTTGGTAAATATTTTTTTCAGTGTATACATTATTACATTACACCAACATTTTTCATGTTAAATAATATGCTCTTGATTTAGAAACATTAGAATGCTGTGCTATAAAATGTGTAACCATAGCGCCAAGTTACCCTGCCGCGGACACTCCGCACTTCACTTAAGACCTATACTTCAGTTGCCAAACACTTCTCACGCCGACGCCAGCAAATCTAACTTAGAAACAAAATTGCATTTCGTCTCCAATTGGGTCAACATCATTTTGTAAAAGTAAATATTTTAATCGAATGAAAACGGTGAGCATTACCTACCTGCCTATAGTGCCTATGTATTCTTCGCCAGTAATAAGAAAATGGTCGAAAAATATTGTTCTCAACATAAATGCAAACTTTAAAAAATGTATTCATTAGACTTCGATAGAAAGGTATCGGGTTGAAGTAAAAAATCATATTTGAGGGTACCTGCTGTATTTAGGCCCACTGGGTTAGCTATCGACCAGCTTCGGATCAAAGGGTTGCCAAATGTCGGTACTACGTGACCTGGCCAACCTTCGCTTATCTATTCGCGGGCTTCTTTGAAGGTCGAATCAAATAATTATTTTCTAATTCAGCTCGCCTTGAATAAATCGGTCGGGGGCAGAGTTTATAGAAACAGTAACATACCTGTCTAAATATGCATGCTTAATTATTTTTACCTTAGGTCGTTTTGAGCACCTTAGGAACTGGTACCACCAACGGTGATGAACAAGCGAGTTTTACTTCGCGGAGAGTGAAAATTTACTCACCGGTAGTGTAGAAAGTCAGGGATCAACTAAATTTATACATAAATATGTGTTACTTTTACTGATACTGGAGCATGTACATCTCTTATTGGTTTCTTAGCCGAGAAAATTGATGATAGCTCATTGCTTGATTTGTCTTGTTCATTGAGATCAGTGCCATTAATAATGTAATCTGTCTGAAAGTAGTACCATCTCGCTGGTTCAATGATTGAACTTGATATGTAAAGGCATTTCATAATTACTTTGCAGTCTTCGCAGACTGCAAAATACCGGAAAGATCCTGCATTAAAAATGTAAGTACCGGAAGTAACTTGTAAAGTGACAGAACATCTTGGCATTTCACATAAAAAAAAGAACTAATGTCAATGTCACCGGGTAAAAGATTATCTCAAATAGTCTATTTTTATTTTGTAGATTCGTTTCGTTCTTTGACTTACTCGTATTTGTTTGTGTACTTTGAAAATCATTTTCGATTTTTTATTTCATTGCAAGTTTGAGAAAAGCACTCAGTATACAAATCTCAGTGAGAAACAAGGTTACAGGCCGCGTATCTTTATCTGGCCTCAGTTCCTTCGGCCAGATATATCTACTTGGCCTGTAACCTTTCGTTGCCCGTCTTCTATAGTCATGTACTATTACTTGATATGTACATAGGTAAATGGAATTTCATACCATTCTGCAGGCGGCAAATTAGCGGAAGTTACCTTCTATTCCCAAGTGACACAACTAATGTCAATGTTACCGGGTAAAATATTATCAGACAACAGTTCCATTTTTGAATGCTGTAAAATTTACTGGATTTAATTTTATTTAGAGAAAACCATGCCTCGCCTGGAAACCAAATTTAGCAACCTTTATAGGGTTTGACTTACTTAAGCATTTGGCACATAACCATAGCACACAAAGGTAGACGGAGCATGAATTGCGATTAAACGTTCAAAGGCCGACCAATTAAGACGCGGCTGCAGGATCGCGATTTGTCATTTTTCATCGGTCACTAATGCGCTAAGCGTCACGATCGATTCGAACTCGACTAATTGCCGACGATTGTCTGCTCCTTTATCTGTCCACTCTTTGTGTCCCCACCCTCTCGGTTAGTCAACCCATCGATTCACTATCGATGCAACCCTTTAGTATAGTCGCGGGCGGGTTTCAAAGGTAAAAGCAATAATGCCAATGGAAAGGGGAAAATATTGCGGTCGAAATACCTTACACGGTAAAAACAGGTCACTTCAACTAAAACAAATTTCTTCAATGCTAAGCAAATATTTTTAATCTAAGAATATGATCCTCTCCCTATAGCCGTAAAAAAATATTTTCTTAAAAACAGATTAATTTACTCTCAGTATTTGCTTTTTATACCAAGATAGTATAACTTGAATACAAATAAACAAAAATAAAAATAAGAATGCTTTATCTAATTGCTTTAAAATTAGTTTACTTCAAGAATCACAATTACCTACTTCAAATAAGAAAACATGAAATCAAACTAAAACAATGTCACAACAATCAAGAATTTGTATCTTGCAAACAGAAAATTTTCTCGAATTAAACATTTTATGACTTTTTGTTATAAGACAAATCAGTGATCTTGGGCATAACGCCCATGTATCTTATAATAAGCATTTTACTCTTGAAACCGGAATATAATTGAAGAAAAATGAATTTTTCAACTGAGAAATGCTACAGTCAGACTGGTACAAATATATTTTAAGATAATACGTTTTTGATTTGATTCCAGTAAATATGCTAAGAATATATGTTTTCTCAAACAAAGATATCCTTTTTATCTATGTACTTACGGAAAAGTTTAAGGTATTGTTGCGAGGCTCTGTTGTCGTATTTTGAACTGTTGATGTTGTGGAATTACAACGTGGCATTAAATACATTACATACACTATATGTATGTAGTACAGTTATATATATTTTTGTAATCAAGCGTAGGTAAGTATATGTTTGTTCTATCCATATTCCGCAGTAGCATCTTAGTACTTATAGGATATTCTAAAAGTTACAACAAATAAGTTAAGCGTAAAGTGTACGTGAACGAAATGTAATATTATTTAAGGGTGGTTCTATGCGATTTTTTACGCGTTTTTATTGTTCATTACCATCACCACTTTATTTTCAGTTTTATAAAAGCAAACGCGACTATTATGCCAGAATAGCAGACAAACATGCGTCAGCTACAAAATAACCGAAAACGACTCCACACGACTCTTTATACGCAGTTCGTCAATAATTCGGGAATGGTAATGACTTGATTGGTGCGACAGAATAATCGCATAGAACCACCCTATTTCTATTTTAATTTCCTAATCCCTTACGGGTTCTAACATGAAAGGAGTTCACGATAATCCTAATCTCTCGTTTTCCAGAAAATCAGAAATTGTAACTTTCTGGTGTTCATCACGCCTAATTAACTTTTGAGTACCTACCTGGTTGACCGGATAACTCGCAAAGTTCAAAAGTCAAAGGGAAAAGGGTGCAGGCTTTTTCTGCTGTCCTTATTTCGACGCCTAAAAATATTTTGTGCCTACTTTTTACGTTAATAATGGGACCATCGTAAGCCACCTGTTTGTGATGATGAGACTAATTGACTGACATTTAACTTCTACAATCTCATTTCTACATTTAAGTTCTACAATCTCTTCTACAATTTTCATGCACACATTATTGATTTTTGTATTGTATTAGTCGTAACTTTAATTTTTGTCAGGTTTATAACGACAATTAAGCAGTAAATTTCAACGGTTTTGGTGTTAATTTTATAAACTATAACCGATATAATAATATAAAAGCGCCGATCAAGCTTAAATTCCTAAATATATCGTACGTGATTGTCATAACGAACCTGACTGCAATTAAGGTTTAAAGTGAAAATGCCCAAAGTCGTTATTTTGTCTTAATTATAACTTACTGGATTCTCTCTTTGGGCACAGCGTATCATGGACTCGGCAGAGGCGGCAGCACTTTCGTCCGGCGGCGCGGACGGGCCGGGCGCGTACTACGATGCACGCTGGCTCAACGTGCACGCTGACGACGGCACGTTAGCTGCGCGTGCGCGGCGGCTCGTGCTGGCACCCAGCCGTCACTTCGACCATATTGCCGTCAACGCTAGCTACAGTGCGGTGCTGATGCCGCCATATATAAACGTTGACAGTAAGTGACGGTTACGTACCTAATCATACTATGGAGACACTAGCTGCTAGAAGCTGATTGAATAGCGGTCAATGTCACCTACATCTGCAGTGGATCGTGGTCGCGCCCAGCCGTCACTTCGACCATAAATAAAACGGTTACAGTGCGGTGTTGAAGCCGCCATATATGTATATAAACGTTGACAGTAAGTGACCCTCAGTATCTGCGGTAATATACGCTGGTAGAAGTAAGCGAATCATGGTCGAGTCCAGCCGCCACTTCGACCATGTCGCGGTCAATGCTAGTGGCTTACTTTTATGACTTGTGACAAATATTTGTTTAAAGTAACCCCAAAACGACACAAATTGTTTATAACTTTTGATACAGTTACTTGTTTTTTTCTTACGATAAAAATTAAAAAATACTCCTGTAGTGTTACTTTCTATTACCCTTAAAAAACATAGGGTATAAAGTAACCCAGTTTGACAGTTAATGACAGTTTTTTGAATTCAAAGTTTTATTTTCTATGTTGATCAAGATATTGTTTTTTTTACAGTGAACATAACATAAATACTTAAAGTTGACGCTACCATTATATTTTTGGATTTTTTACGCCTCTTTTTAGAAGACATTGAAGTTAAAACTTTAAAATTGATCTATGTGACCCCGCTATGATAAAGATCCTTGATGGTTATTTGTTACCAACTTTCTTTATGTTGACTTATATCTTTAAGCCACCTTTCGTAAAGGATCAAGCAGTGAAATCCCGGAGACAAAGAACGCGACCCTTCGGGCAGGGGTCCGCGCCCTCCAAATAGGTCATCTATGGATACAAATGGCCAACTAACTAAGTACTAATGCGTTTCTTCCAATTAATGACCATTTAGAGACAAGCTAACGTTTACCAAATTATTATTAAGATTCCATCGCTTAGTTAAAATTAACTGTTAAAAAATCACACTTTCAAGTCCCTTATAATGAGCATGTGTGAATGGCCCTTATGTACACATAGGCACCTAAATATGTATAGTATGTATATACAATGTACATAATATTACTTAGAATGTACAGTCGCCATGAAATATATCGGAGCGGCCACCGGGTGCTCACAAATCACAAATATCTGCTGAGCAAGTGAGCATGTCTCTATTGTCATGGCGTGGCGTTAAAGTGTATGTTCAGATATTTTTGAGCACTGTAGCCGCTCCGATATAGGTATCTGATGGCGACAGTACTATTGTATCATAATGTAAACCTATATACCTATTATCTACATCTACATCAGAACCCTCAAGGGCCTTCGGTTTGACGCCCGACGACCAATCAGGTTAATGCATTTTCCTACCCATTTTAAAATAATAAAGCAAGTGTAGTTTCATGAAATCGCACAGATTTCGCCTTCCATAAAATAAACATGAGCGAATTTTCAAAGGCTAGTAAATGATATTCAGTTATGCGGCGTTCGCGAAATCCTTTCAGAAAGAGTTTACGAAATTCCAAGCAGTCCTTTAATCAGACAGCACGTCGACGCTACGGGAAATTAGAGAAAATTTTAATATAAATTGAATACACCACCACCTCCCCAAGGTTATTCCGATAATTTACCTAGCGTCTGTTCAACCAGTCAAAGGACGACCTTCGGTTGCGCAGGGTTGTCGGCCTCTCTTATACTGGTTTCCTCGAGACGCTGTGCCCGTTAATTGTTGGCATGAACAGGCCAGGACGTAATTTACCTACAGTGTTGACACGTAGCGGAGCCTCGTGGCGACGGGTAATTTATGGACAAATTGACATATTTCAACCTATTAGTGGACGGAACCGTTGCCATCCCGCATTAGCCGATAAGCGACGTTGCCTTAAATCCGAATAGATTATACACCTGCTGTACCAAAATGTAATCTGTATAACAAAGCCATAATGACTGTTCGTGGAAACATACATGGTTTTATGAAATGTAGGTTTCAAATTTCAAATAGATGTTGTTAAATATCGATGAATTAACAAAGAATATAGTGCCTGTATTCATGTGTGCGTATCTGATCAATTTCCATCCAAAGTAAGCTTATAATTCTCGACTACTTAACAATTAAGGTTAATTTAGATAAATTTATTTGGAATTCATAACATTACTTCTGTCATAAGAGAGGATACCTAATTATCGATAAAATAAAATCTAATTGAAGTTCCTAGCAAAATTTTGTTCCGTGACTTCTCTATGATTGTCTGGTCATTAGTATTATGTCAATTAGTGACTAGAATTTAATGTTTTACAAAGGGTATCGTTTTGCAAAGAATTGTGGGATGTCAAGAATTTGGTTTTGCCATTTCGGCTAAGGAACCTTAAAATGGCAGAGTTATTTAGAAAATGGTTTTTATAGAACTGAGTTTCGTTGTGATTAAAAAATCTCATTCATTAATTTAGTACAGTTATTAATATACCCTTGGTAGATTTTTTTTATATAAATAGAAACTATAAAATCGCAATAAAAAAATATCGATTTAAAAAATAGGTCGTTGTTTGGGTGTACCTATACGTACGTCTATTGTCGCTCTAACTGTTCAGGAAAATGTGAAATGGACTAGAGATTTCTTGTTAGGTTTAGTTTATTTCGTGCCTTATTATTTTATTATCTATTTGCGTGATTATATTCTTTTGATTCGGTAATTTTTTTTTGATAGTAAGTGGTACCGAGCCATTAATTTTTCCGGCCGCTGGTCTAGGAGAAAGCAATCACAGCTGCCCAATGAACCAAGTTTTCCGATTACCCTTCGTTTAATGGGCAGTTCAGAAAAATGTAATTGCAGGATACTGCCTGCGCTGTTACGAATATATTAATAAATTTCTATATTTTATAGACTTATGAAAACTGTAATTTAGTAACTAATAAATATATAATGTTTAAAGTCTGAGAATCACATTCCGATTCAATTACTATCTAATTCTTATAACACACGCTGTATAACACTGTTTCTTAATAATTTATAGACATTATTAGTAAATGGTTAAAGTTAATTTCATAATTATTCATTCACGTGTATACATGTTGTTGTTGTTGTTGTTTATCTGGCCATTTTTTCCGCAACTCGACATCATACGTGCCTATTTTGCGTAGTCCCAACGCTGGCCCGGTACTTGTTGGGGACTTCACATACACCCTTGAATTTCTTCGCAGGTGTATGCAGGTTTCCTCACGATGTTTTCCTTCACCGTAAAGCACTTGTGAATATTAAATAATATTTCGTACATAAGTTTTTGATAAACTCATTGGTACGAGCCGGGGATCGAACTCACGACCGCTGCGTAGCAGCCGTGCGTTTTACCGCTAGGCCACAAGCGCTTGTTACGTGTATACATACATACAAATGAAAATTATGTAAGTATTGGTGCCTAGAGCAAACTTAATTTAATTCAACGTCTCTACATTTTATCTCTCCCTATGCCTAACGCAGTCTTAATGGGTAGGTGTCATTATTTTCCAACAGATAAATTTACTTATCTACTATGTATTTATGCCCCTCATAGACATCGATCGCAATGTTCAAAGTTTATGTATCTTATTGTATAGTCCTCTTCATCGCTTTCGATGCCGGCGAGCCTGGATAAAACTTATGGACGTTGTCTACTATATTTATCTTATATATTATTATATTATAAAAATGTTATACCTATATATACTATACACAAACTTTCTATATGTAATAGATACGGACGTGCAGAATCAGATCGCGTGGTCCGAGCACCTGGACCCGTTGTTTGTGAACAACTACGAGATCGATCCGTCGCTGTCGTGGCAGTACTATGCGTCGTCGACTGGCTTCATGAGGCGCTATCCAGGTAATACATATGTATACTTGTATAGATATCTATATATAAACTGTTGTAGGCTTATGATGGTACCGCATTTAATCGTTTATCGTCGTTGCTGTCACGTTCTAACAAGTATGCAAGTGCGAAAGTGACGCGCAGCACGATAAAACGGGACCATAAGGGTCTCACCAAACCAATCGACGCGGAGTCGGCTTTCGCCGAGTGTTTTACACCACACTGTTTGCATTTAGCCGATCGACCGTCTCCGCGATTGAACACCTGCGTTAAGCAGTCTCACCCTCCTTACGGCCGTAGAAACGCTGGATCGGCTGCGATTTGCTACCGCAACAGTTGTAAAGCGGCGGTCGGCTCTCCCGTGCTCCGTCCTGCCGTCGAGACGTCAGACAGCACGCGTACAGCCGCCGAGTCCGACGAACAGATAGATAGAACAGCGCGGGTGATCGGCAATCGTAAATCTCATTTTTGGAGACTAGTTGTTAGTAACTAGTTTGAAATTGAACAGACGTGTATGATTACGACAGTATTACTTCTTGTTGTCAGATCTATTGCAGATTTTAATGTGGGTAATAATTCAAATGAATAAATACAAACGCATCAGTAACTACTTCGGCCGTCATCGGCTCTTTTCGGCCGTCGTCAGCTATGTTCGGCCGTCGAAGACGCTGAACGGCTTCCGCCAGCTCTGACCGGTTCTTATCGTAGGTACTCGGCCGTGATCGGAGCCGTTCAACTCTTTCCGGCACCGTACGGCGGTATTAGGAGATTTAGGAATGCGAACGTGTGCGTTAGGCTGCAAACGGGGTCGTACGAATGCGAACAGCTTTACGGCAAAACGCCGTTTTCCCGTCGAAAGACGTCGTTTCGCGTGGGCCGAGCCGATTTACGATGTCCTCGCTCTTATTGCGTTGGCATAAAGCTTTTTCCGTACGCGATTAGCCGAAACGGCGTCGACTAGTTTGGTGAGACCCTAATAAGGCAACTGGTCGTTTCAGTGCCGGATTTACCAGTAGGCCAAGTAGGCCATGGCCTAGAGCGGCAGATTTTAGGGGCGGCAGATTTGGCAGCAAAAAAAAATGTTTTTTTTGGTGTCAATAAGATAATGTGGCAGATTTTACAAGCGGCAGAGTAGAACTTTTTTAAACTTCGGCCTTGGCGGCAGAATTATACAGTACCAACATCGAAATATCTATTAAATAATGTATCCCCTCATACAAAGTGAGTGATTAGTAGAATTCAATAGCATGGAAAAGTAAATTTTAACCAACATACTCGTACTGTGACTGATACAGTGGTAGATTAGAGTTTATACGAAGAGACTAGGGTTGTGCAATGTATGAAAATTAATAACAATATGCGACTCTACCCTTACCACACAAACTCTAGAAAGCGGTCCTTGAATTTGCAAAATGAAGAAGTTCTAACAAAAATTAAAAATCTGTCTGAGCATTAAACCATTTAATAAATTTCAACTGGGTTTTTATAGTTGATTAAAATTATTTTTACTACGCTCAATCAATATATTGATTTAAATTTTCATGATTATCACTCATTTTAATGACAAACGGGTGTTAATCGTGTAAACTTACGTTTAATTTTATCCTGACATTTCGGGGATGGATGACGTCACATCCGTGTTCGCAGGTAGACTGGCGAGAAAATGTATCAACACCTTCGAGCTGCGCGGGTTTTTCGAACAACCCGCACTTGGTTTTGATTAAGTATTCACTTCTAGGCTAGGGTTGTCATTAAGCCTACACTCAACACAAGGAGTGTTTTTATGGCTTTGAAATGGATGTTTCACCACGCTTACATTTGTAAATCACGGGATTCCATGACGAGATTCCTTGCCCCTCATTTTGATTAATATTCCGATGTTTCTTAATTTCGATAGCTTCACGTACTGTTCGGCTATGATGTATACGTTCGGTTGATAGGACTTTCGGGTTATGGAGCTTAATCCAGTGGTTTGGTCCGGATTCCAATTAGTTTGACGCTTTTTAACAGCCGTGATATATTATATCCCTTGACCATTTCCGCTATGGTGCGTTTGGTTTCCCCAATATAGGAACTACCACAGCTAATAATCAAGACCAAGTGCGGGTAGTTCGAAAAACCCGCGCAGCTCGAAGGTGTTGATACATTTTCTCGCCAGTCTGCCTGCGACCACGGGTGTAACGTCATGCCCGAAACGTCAGGATAAAAATAAACGTAAGTTTACACGATTAAGACCCGTTTGTCATTAAAATATGAAATTCGGTTGATCCATCAATATTACAATAAAACCACAAATCAATATTATTTGGCTTTAAAGTTATCTGATAATTAACAATTATAGAAAACAACCTTTAGTTCCATCTTGTAGCCATGTTAGGTAGCTTATGGTATGGCTGGCTTCCAAATGAGTAAAATATTCCTGATTTGAAGCTGACTACAAAATGGTAATTATTTAGCCCCATCTTGTAGCCTGGTTTGGTAGCTGGCTTTTTAATAAGACAAATGGTTGGAAGCTGAAGCGAACTCAACATAACGCTAGAATACAAAAAATAGTACTTTTTGAAGTCTTGAATCTCTGAAACTATAAGACCTGCGGTAATGAATGTGAGCTCAACTTGTTGGAAATTTATTAATCTTTAAACGCTTCATAAGATATGATATCAAAAAACGCAAGGTTTTTTAAAATAAAAAACAGAAACTAAAAAATTACTGTAAATTTCGCAGTTTTTCACGTACTACGTAACTATCACATTTTTTTTGCATGCAAAATGTGGTCTTATAGTGCTGTATGGTGTCTAAACAACATACCAAAAATGCAGCGATACTACTTGATTTGCGAGTTTAAGGCCCATTTACACGATACAAGTTTCTTGAACATTCAATACAAGAATGTTGCAGCAACAAAAAAATTGTACTGTATAAACATAACGTGCCATTATCGTATTCAAGCAGCAACTTGAATTCAAAACTGGTATACATGTAAACAAAGCCATCAAAGTAGTTAATTGAATTCAAGAAATGTGAATCAATCTTTTTTTTCACAATGGATTCCGTACGCGAAGGTGTGCTCCTTGTCGCTGCTGTAATAGCAACTGTGCTACGGGAAAAACTAGTCGAAAAACGCCGCAAAAAATTGTAGTCAAGAAAATGGATCCACAGGAAGAAACATGCTGGGATTGCTGGGGGCTTCAAAGTCTTCAAACACCCTATGCATGGAACTTAGAGCTGAGGATGTTGCAGAGTTCAAAAACATATTTCGTGTGAACAAAGCTCAGTTTTCATACTTGCTCAATAAATTCACTTATAGTTTTTATTTTCTGTGTCCCAGAGACATTCATAACCTCTACAAATTTCTATTAATTCAATTATCTCCGAATTTTGGTAAGATATCATTTTTGTTCATCGTGCGAACTTTCAATATTGAACGAAAATCTGCCAATGCAAATCGGTTCAATTTTGCTTCAATACGCCATAGTTGATTCAACTCTAAGTTTAGACGTGTCAACACTTGCAAGCAAAGCCTTACGATAAATATCCGTGGTGTAAACAAGATACGGCCAAGAACATTGATTGTCAAGAATTGTATACAATAATTTCATTCAAGATTTTAATTATTGCTCATGTGTAAACACTTTGATTCAATTCTTGAATTCAATTATTGAATGACAAAACTTGCGTACAATTATTGCCGATTTTTGTTCAAGAATCTTGTATCGTCTAAATGGGCCTTTAGGGTAAAATGTTGAACGGTTTGACCGTACTATTCGTACACTGGAGGATAAGAGAATCGTTCCATTATTTGGTAGCTGGCTACAAGATTGGAAAACACGTTTCTTATTTCGTAGCTATCTACCAAATATGGCTACCAGGTGGTACCAAAATCTGAAAAACAGTAATTGTAACAATTGTTCAGTCATTAAAAATAAATCTGGGAATAATGAAACCTTCTAATCAATTGGAATTGCGTTTTTTTTTGTATATTATTTATAGTGCGCTAACAGACGACATTTCAGTAATTTTTACAACAAACATAATTAAATAAAGTTACCTGATTATTAACAATTAATGAAACAATCAGAAAAAACGTCGCATTAATAGGTATTAATGTAATGGGATTTAAAACGTTTGTTTCACTTCGAATCAGGAATATTTTTCTCACATGGAAGCCAGCTATGAGCTACCAAACCTGGCTACAAGATGGGAGTAAAAATTGTTTTCTATAATTGTTAATTATCAGATAACTTTAAAGCCAAATAATAATGTTTTCTGGTTTTATTGTAACATTGATTGATTTGTTGTTTGCGAGTGAGCGTAGTAAAGTAGTAGAAAAATAATTTTAATTAACTTTTTAAAACCGAGTTGAAATTTATTAAATGGTTTAATTATGCTCAAACTAATTTTTAATTTTTGAATGTTAGAACTTCTTTATCTTCCCAATTTAAGGACCGCTATCTAGAGTTTGTGTGGTAAGGGTAGAGTCGTATATTATTATTAATTTCCATACAAAGTACAACCCCAGTGTCTTCGCATAAACTCATTGTATGTTGGCTAGGCGTCCATCCTTCCACTGTCACACCAGCTAAAAGTCCACGTACTGTATAAAGTAAGAGAAGGCCTGCTACTGCGAACACCGAAGTTCGTAAATTTCGGGGATTTGTCTCCGTCACTCTAATAACGCCTTCATTGTCCGAAATTTGATATTTGCGGATTTCGTAGTTCGCGGTAGGGATGCTGGATTTGCTTTCCTGTCATGAACGCTCCGGTAGGCACACACGGCTGTGAAATGAAATTCCTGCCAAAGTGTCCAAGTGTCCCTAAACGACTAATATACGAAGCTTTTTTACGTTTCGACTTTCTTCGTAATTTTCCTAACAAATTATTCAAATTGGATAGGGGCGGCAAAATATAAATGGCCTACAGGCGGCAAATTTCTAAATCCGGCACTGGGTCGTTTATGGTTATGACGTTATACTGCTTGTGTTTCTGATATTACCTCAAACAGATGGAGTTATTTGTGAAAGCTCTACTAATCACATTTTCATATGTTTTATTGAAAATATCTGATTTAGTTTTATCCGTACAAAATAATTCTGAATATATCTCCGCATCTATTAAATTAGAAGGCTGTTTTTATCACAACTGTTGGCCGACTGTTGGTCCTAATAATTTTGTCAACTTCATGGCAATAGAAGTCAGCTCAAATGTTTATGAGCATCCTGGCTGCTCTGATATATATATATCTGATGGCGAGTGTACTAAAAGGGCGATATTATATGTATAATAAGCTTTAATTGAGCTCACCGTGGGACTGGATCCCATGACAGTTTTCATATTATATTCATCACACCTGTTCGGTAAGTGCGCCAATGCGCTGCGGCGATGTGCGCCGTAGATGCGTCATTACGGCCTAGGGCAATCATGTTATAAAAATTATAAATTTAAGTCATCCCTGATTTTAAGAAATGATTTAGACCACTTTAGAGTAGTTTTGTGAAAATATATTGTTTACTTTTTTTGCCTCACAGGTGTGATGAAAAACATTGTGAGTGCCACGGGCGGTACAAGAATTATAAACTCGTGTGAAGTAAGGAAGTTTTACACTAGTTCACAATTTCTTATCTACCGCCCTTAATACTACCACGATGTACTATTATTATTTCTTGAAGTAAATTTCTTAGCATATGCTCTAATAATCGTCGTTCCACAGCCATGTCCTGGCCGCCCGAAGACGGCTACTCCCATCACGCACGCGACTTCTACGACTTCCGGTCCTCCAACTGGTTCGTGGAGGCAGCCACGTCTCCCAAAGACCTGGTCATCCTCTTAGACGACTCTGACGACCTTGGCTCTTCCTACTGGCGGCTGGCGAAGGCCACTGTCTCTGGACTACTGGACACTCTTGGCCCGAATGATTTCGTCAACGTGTACCGGTATAGCGATACCGTGTCGGAAATACATTCGTGTTATTCGAAGATCTTGGCTCAGGTGAGTGCATTCTACTGTTGTCACTAATGAAGAAAGCTCGGACGACGGGACCAAATATCGACTATTCTGAGTATTTGAACTCGAGTTGAAAGTGCACTTGTTAAGTTTACTTTTACATTCTCAAAGCGAAATTATTCTCAATAGGTACCTACTTGAACATCAGAATGTGTTGAATAAAAACGTTGGTGTTTCAACCTTTTTCAAACTTAATTTCTATTAATTTGCTATCTGAAAAATAAGTAGAACTACTAGGGAAGATAATACGTTTGATCAATAAATGTTTTATTCGAAAAATGGTAGTATGGAAGGATGTTGAAAAAATTATCGATATTTAACTAAGCACAAGTGAAAAGTGCATTTTTGTACCTGCCGTTCGGGCTTCTATTTTTTTTTATCACATTTACTCACCTACTGTGCTGAAGAAATCCTTATGATTTTTTATATCGTTTTGTAAGTACTAATACAGAGTTAAAATTAGGTAGGTATAGTGGAAGTAAATGTTCATCTAAAACACAGGTTGTTGACCCCTTAGCAAGTTTTCTACTTAAAGCCTATTATGACTGTCTTATACTTATATTTTATTTTTACTATTTTACATAATTCAAAATCTGCTTATTTTTAATATTTGATTCTTTCCTACAGTTTTCCTAGGCCAGACAATCACAATTTTTCCTTCACAATTTTTCCTTGCTATACCCTTTTCGATAGCTATTCCAAATGACTTACAGTGTTATCGCGCGTAGGTAATTATGATTGTATGACCTTAATCCTTTACCCGGACTAAATACTACGTAATTTTTGTTTTAAGGAAAAGAAGGCAGACCGATGTTACTTAGATAGATACGTATCGCTAATGCGGGGCGCCGCACGCAATACCTGCATTTGCTTACTAATTTTATGTACAACGGGCCACAAAAGTAACTACCAACTTTAGTGGCCTTACTTAATACACGTTTGTAATGGTTTTATAGGTCCAGTGTACTTACATATATATTTTGTTCTTAAAACCATAGGGCGACTACGCCACTTATTGAATGATATAAAACTTTCTTATTTTAACGAAAATTAATTTAATTATTTATTTTGCTAGAGCCATTTTATAACCTCTTACTTTTCGGACTAAGATTAAAGCGAAGTGGTCACACACTGTTGCGACTACCCCAGTAAACGTAAAATACAGTCATGTGACTGGTAGAACCACGAAGAAAATCACGCCTATTTGCTTGTAAACGATAATACGTAAAATTACCTCTTTCCCACAGACAACTCTTTCCTTACAAGATTCGTGTAGTACTCCTTCGTATTGGACTTATGTTAATGTTGATTCTCTTTCAATTTGATTTATGATTCGCTTTACTTTTCCGGACCACAAAATGCGAAGCTAGAGAAGAAAGAACCTTGCCTTAAATATTTTATGAAAATACTCTTAGAAAAGTCTTTCTATAAAATGTCTACAAGTTTTTAATGCATTATACTTCATGTAGCTACCTAATGTCTATGATAATAAGTTAATAACCCAACCGTCTAGAACGGTAGTAGGTAGTAGTCGTAGTAAAGCCCTTTAAAGGATTTTTAAGGAAATTGAGTAAACAAAAGCATTTCAAAAAACATACGCAATATAAAATACCGTTTATACATTCAACATGAAACAGTAATAAAAACCGTTTAAAAATACTACCGATTTTGCGCATATACCCATACACAAATAAACATAGTAATTTAATAATAGTCATTGACATGATCTATGAAAATAAATAAACTTCAATTTAAAAACCCTTAATATTATCGTTGCTGACTGTACGAACAATTGCGTTAATAGAACCCGATCTGATCGTCCTTGTATTGTGGTTCGACCTATTCAATGTTACAATACAAGTAAAAACGGTGGTTAGATTTAATTTAAGATAATATTCCCAGGGCAGATTGATTTTAATTTAATTGTATTTAATCAAAGCTTTTGAACAAATAACTTATCGGGTACATTTAGCAGGATTACTTAAGAAACAAAATAAGTAATATATTAATAATGACATTAATAAATCGGGTGGAAGCGGTGGTGGCTCAGTGTTTTTGACGTTTGACTTTCAACCCGGAGGTCGTGGGTTCAAATCCTGGCTCGTACCAATGAGTTTTTCCGAAACTTTATACTCTATGGAATACCAGATGATATTTACCATTAGCTTTCGGTGAAGGAAAACATCGTGAGGAAACCTGCATACATCCGCGAAGAAATTCAAAACGTGTATGTGAAGTTCCCAATCCGCTTAGGGCCAGCGTGGGGACTATAGCCCAATCCCTCTCATATTATGAGGGGAAGCCTGTGCCCAGCAGTGCGACATTACGTATATAGGCTAAAATATATAAATCTATATTAATAACTCGTTCTATAAACCGAAATCGACAATAACTACAATTTATTTAACGAGTTCTACAATGGAGATATATTGGAAGCTCAACAGAAAATTAGTAGCGAAGGTTTATTTTAAGACCGAACATTGCTAAATTACTTAAATACGCTTCTCTAAAAGAAAACAGAAATAGGAGAAACGAAAAGGGAAATTTTATTCTAAATAGCTACACAATTGGCACTCTCCTGACGAAATTGCTTTATCAGTCGTATAACCATTGCCCCAGCCTTCCTTCCCGCATTATTGATGAGATGCCACTCCAACAATCAGTCTAGGTTCATTGGTATTTTTTTAATAAACGTGGTATAATATTGTGCTCTGCGATTATTATACGACATAATTATTTTGAAAATTTCTTCACCCTGAAACTGAATGAAGTAATTAATACCTATACGTCTGGTTGATGTAACTAAAGACCGAAGAGCTGGCGACTTCCTCGCACAACGCATCAGTATTGCGATACAGCGAGGAAATGTCGTCAGCATCCTCGGTACAATGCCACAAGGGCCAATCTTAGATATAGGTTATGTTAAGTAGATTAGTTAGATTTAATCTACGTACCTAAATTGTAGTTTTGAAAAAAAAAAATACCTATCCTAAACACGTTTTCTTATGAAAAGGTATTTTTCAAAAACCATCCCTTTGGCTATGGCACTTTACAGAACTAGGAACATGTCGCTTGATTTGAGCTAGGTGTGTATCTCCCAATACTGATAGTTAAAGCTTAAGTACAAAAATACACAATTAACGAAGTAGGCAACCTTAATACTCCTCAGTTACTGTGTTGTTTTAACTAAGAGATTCCGCAAGCAAAGTCAAGAACGCACCTAATTGAAGCATTTAATTTGAATGCAAACGCCCTGCGTTCCATCGGCAAACAGAACTAGGTATTTAAACAAGACTATCATCGCACTCATTGCCAGTAAGCCCCGCCGAAGTTTCCTGATAAAATCTCCGGCACAAAGAGCATAGCCGTGGCAGGTAGGGGTGCCACCGCGCCCTTATCGTTGCCAACTTGTAACTTGTCATGTTTAGTCTTAGACTACGTTTTATGCTGTTTTGATGAAAATGAGTTGTTATTGCAATAATAAGGAATTATTCGAAAAGCACCTTTATTAATTTTGAGGGTCCTTATCTTTTTTTATTTATTTTTATTTTATCTACGTTCTTCAAAAACGACAACAGTAGTAGTCCTCACATTTTGGTAAAGCATTTAAATACAATTGTTCATGAACCGGAATGCAAATATTGTGCAACGTAGGGATAGGTAAAGCGCATTCAATCGGTAAATCATCTAATGAACAATATATATTTGATGAATCAATGCAGTTTGCAGGCATTTTCAATTTAGGATATTCGAGTAGGTATTTTAGTGTATACTAACGTATTAGTTAAACACGTTGTGCGCTCAAATGGATGAAACGAATTTAAGAAAGTAACTTATGAAATGTTTTGTTAGTCGAGAAATCGTCATGTTTCTGAGCGCAGTGGTGATAGTATGGCAATAAAAGCAGCAATCTTCAAGATATTAAGCTCAAATGAAACTGTTTACAAATCCCACAATTGCGGAGTTATCATTTGTCGTTGGTTTACATACGTGTCATTAGAGCCGGACGCTTCGACAGCCCGAAGAGCGCTCATCAATTATTTTCAACCAATATCCAACAAATTAGTATCCGACAACGAGGCTGAATGAAAATGGTAGCGAGGAAAATAAATCTAGTGATACCAGGTAGTGTTACTTGTCTGACATTTTCCTTTTCTTTAGGCATATATTTTTCGATTTTTTATTACAGTTGCGAATAACATAAAATTTTTGATATAAGTTCGCGTTATGAAATTTACACCCATGTTTTGTTTCCATATTAGGTTAGGTTAGGTTAAGTAGATTAGTTAGATTTAATCTATGTAGGTACATAAATTGTAGTTTTATAAATTGTATGTTGGTTTTCCATATTACAATATCGAAAGTGAGTAGTGATCTTCTTAGTTGTATTTAATTTGTTACCTTGTTTTTGTTGCATTTAGAAAGTGTAAGGGGCGTAATAGAGGTACTAGGCTACTTTTCGTGAAAATTCGCTCCTGGGAAAACAGACAGACGGACAGATTAATTCGATTAATCGGTCCTCGTCTAACTCACTACCCATATATTATCATTATCTGTTATATTAAAATTATTCATGTGTACATACATGTCCAAACAATATTAAGGTACATTAATTAACAACTGTAGCTACTGATTGTATTCTAAAACCCGGCGCTTAAACCTCACAAAATTAACTTGTTCGAGTAGTCAAGTGACGGTACTTTCCAACGCAGATCCACTTGAACTCGCAACTTCTCTAATATACGACCCAGCAATAACCTCCCTGCGAACGTCCTCGACTTACATCTCGGTTTCAACTACAAACTTACACAACCTCATATTTCCTTTTAGGTTTGAATTGAACTTTATAGGCTACGAAATAAATTCCCGTTAAAACTTAGCATTGGATGCTGCTAGTCTATGAACGTTGTTTGGCTAAATTAAGTCTAGTGTTCTCATGCGTTATCAGCAGAAGTTCAATTACGTTTTCACTTGGAACTCATCACCATTACTCGTACACTGTTTGTAGATAGGTAATAGAGACGTTGAAAACACTTGAATTTATTTTATCGTCATACCATTTATTAATGACCTTAAATGAGTTAGAAAATGACTTTCTTTTATAAAAATGAGTGGTTTATAAAACGTGACCCAGATACTTATAAATCGGATTGTAGAAAGCACTATTATTGTATTATTGTATTTTACATTAATTCATATATTTTCCTTGACTTTTTACAGTAGGTAAGTTTAAGAAATGAGTAACAGCAACAACACTTTTGCATGTCACCCCTGATACCCAAATTACCTTTTCAATTATTCAAGTTATAATATCTTTGAAAGGTACTCAAAAAGCCAGATCCATATAGTTTATTTAATTCTCCGCAGCTTTGTTGATTTATTTCCTACTTACTTTATTATTTGTGATATCACACCTGGCTATCAAAATGTAATAAACCATTTTTGTTTACAGGCTGTGCCGGAAACGATAAGGGAGCTGAAAACCGCGCTGTGGGGCGCCGAGGCGACGGGCGGCGCGGCCAACCTGACGGGAGCGCTCACTACTGGCTTCGAAATATTGCATAGGGTAATTGATTCTAATTAAATATACTAGAGGAAATTATTTCTGTTTATCTGTCTTTTGCCTGGTTATTCTGGCAATAACTACCTAGTTCTGTCGAATTAACTTTTGAGTGTGTACATAAAGGAACACAATGTTATACTTTAATTAAATTTATAATAATTCATGGGCAGGTTAGTAGATAGCTACCCGTGTCCCATATTTTTGTAATAATCAATTTGATTGTTAAAACTGAGAGAATGTGAAACAATATACTGATGTAAGTTTGATGACTAGCATGCTATTACTTCAACATAATTTGTTTCACTCGAACTTCACTGTTAAAAAAAGAGATAGGTATACTTTTGTCGTGCGTTTTTTTGTACAATTAGGTACCCGCAGTTAAGAAAATTTAGTGGATTTCTTGTAGGTCACAGTAGGCAATCGCATGGAGAACCTATTGCAGTAATGCCATATCCATTTATCCATGTCCATGATATTCAGGGTAATCAGGGTTCAAATACGTGTACACCGGTTCCTTACCTAATTACAAATTGATTGCTTCAGTATAACCGCACCGGACTAGGCTGTCAATGTAACCAAGCCATTGCGGTGGTGGGCGCGGGTGGCGGCGCAGCGGGGGTGAAGGGGGTGTTCCGGACGTGGAACTGGCCACACATGCCCGTGCGCATCTTCAGCTACGGCGTGGGCGGCGACGCAGCGTCTAGCCACAGCATGAAGGACATGGCTTGCACTAACAAAGGTGAGAAGTTTTGCCAAAACACTACGCGAGGTGTGGTTGAGTATGTTGTGTTCCATAAGCGCAAATAACCGTAGATGTCCGTGAGCATCTTCAGCTATAACGTGAGCGGCGATGCAGCTTCTAGCCACAGCATGAAGGTCATGGCTTGCACTAACAGAGGTGAGATGTTTTACAAACACCGAGGAAAGTGGTGTGGTGTTTGACAAGTGGAACTGGCCGCACATGCCCGTGCGTATCTTCAGCTATGGAGTGGGAGGCGACGCGGCGTCTAGTCACAGCATGAAGGACATGGCTTGCACTAAAAAAGGTGAGAAGTCTTACCGAGCCATTCAGGGGATGTGTAGTGTGTGTGGGCTTATAGTCATAGCATGAAGAAAGTGACTTGCACTAACAAAGGTGAGATGATTTACCGAAACACTGAGGAAAGTGTGGTGGCGTTCGACAAGTGGAACTGGTCGCACATGCCCGTACGTATCTTCAGCTACGGAGAGGACGGCGATACGGCATCTAGCCACAGAGCATGAAGGACATGGCTTGCACTATAACAAAGGTGAGAAGTTTTACCGAGCCATTCAGGGGATGTGTAGTATGTGTGGGCTTATAGTCATAGCATGAAGGAAGTGACTTGCACTAACAAAAGGTGAGATGTTTTACAAACACCGAGGAAAGTGTGGTGGTGTTTAACAAGTAGAACTGGCCGCACATGCCCGTACGCATCTTCAGCTATGGCGTGGGCGGCGACGCGGCGTCTAGTCACAGCATGAAGGACATGGCTTGCACTAACAAAGGTAAGAAGTTTTACCGAGCCAATGATGGGATGTGTGTGTGCGCTTATATTCATAGCATGAAGGAAGTGATTTGCACTAACAAAGGTGAGATATTTTATAAACACCGAGGAAAGTGTGGTGGCATTCGACAAGTGGAACTGGTCGCACATGCCCGTGCACATCTTCAGCTATGGCGTGGGAGGCGACGCGGCGTCTAGCCACAGCATGAAGGGCATGGCTTGCACTAACAAGGGCGAGAAGTTTTGCCAAAACACTAGGGGAGGTGTGGTTGTGTATGTTGTGTTCGACAAGTGGAAATGAATAGTTAGTATGAGTTATTGTATACCTTCGTAGACGTTGTTGACTTCTACCAAAATATATTGACTTAAACTTTCACGATTATCACTCATATTCTAAAGACAAACGGGTCTTAATCGCGTAAACTTATGCCCGAAACGTCAGGATATAAGTAAACGTAAGTTTCTACCAAAATATCCAAAGATTTGAAAAATTCATTCACATTTTATTCGATATTACTATAAGTGCATATCTCTTTGGCAGGATTCTACGTGTCGATAAACGAGCACTCGGAGATCAGACCGAAAGTGTTGCACATGATCGAGGTCCTAGCACGACCGCTGGTCATGTACCAGACCATGCACCCCGTGCACTGGAGCCCCGTCTACGTCGGCGGCAGGGTGAGTTCTTTACTCTAGTTAGATTTTTGAAATATACTCTTCTTTCTAAATTACACTAAAAAAAATTGTATCAGTAGATTCGACTAATTCCCACCTAACCCTACAATTGAAACTCCAGGTGGCTTACTGTGGTCAAGCGTTAATCGTTTATCGAGCTACGCGTCGGTTTTGCTCTTGTATACTAGTTAAAATGTGACGGCAACGACGACAAACGATTAAACACGAGACCACCATAAGCCTACTGCCAACATTTAAACAATGATCCCGGTTGTTAAATCCAAAAGAATATTCTATGACTTGTATCATAATCGTATTTCTGAATACCCGTTACACAATCTTTCAATCCGTGATTATAAACCATCACCCAACCATTATTTTACCATCTTCTACGTTTTTTTCGGGGGTAAAAAGAGTGCAAACTAAAATACGCCAAGCATTAATTCACGGGCGCCTCGGAATGTCTGAAACCGCTGGTCACTATTGCTCCTGCTTGCCAGACTTCCTACAAGTGATTGGAATAATTGTTAGCCGTTCTCAAACTAACTGCTCAATTTCAAATTTCAGAGCAGCAATCTCGACGACGATGGAATGGGACAGTTGATGACGTCAGTAACGGTGCCGATCTTCGACAGGAGAAACCATACGGTTAGAAAACTATGAAAACATGCTTTTCTTCTGTTATTTTTCTGATAAAGAAATAGTATAATGGTGAACTGATACAAACAGAAGTCATATTTAATTTCGTACCATTTCTGAATTTATACTAATTTACAAACCTTTCTTGCAGCACCGAGAAGCCAATTTACTCGGTGTGGTGGGCACAGACGTCCCTGTCGATCAAATAAAGAAGCTCGTTCCACCATATAAGGTAAGCAAATAATCTAAGGTCGGGGCTACAACTGTAAGTTTTTACGTAAGTTGTAGGAACGGACCTATATTAAGGAATGAGATATTATTAATATTTATCTCTCGTTCCTCCGTCCCTATAACTTACGAAAGAACTTACAAGAGTAATATCAGCCTAAGGTCGTAAATATTAAGACAATTCCTTCTATATACTATAAAGTTTACCGTCAGCAGCAAACTAACCAATGATTTGTTTTCAGTTGGGAGTTAACGGTTACTCATTCATGGTGGATAACAACGGGCATGTTCTGTATCATCCTGATCTCAGGCCTCTGGTAAGTCGTCAATTATTTAGTTTTATATCGTTCCTTTTAAGACCATAGTAAATCAATTGAAACTGTAACCTTCTTGTTTCTGTTTCAGTATACCAATGAGGAAGTAAGTATCTGCAAGAATAAGTATACAACTTACATACCACATACCTACCTAAGATTTAATTAACTAACATAATTACCAAATACCTACATGTAACACTTAGCTTCAAAGTTTTACATGTCTACATGTTAAGTATTTTATTTTGATAGTAGTTTACTCAGTTTACAATTAGTAGCAATGTTAAGATAAACCTACCAATTTAAGTATTATGTGTATTTTCCAGTACACAGAGACGCTCCGGCCACTGTACTCTAGTGTGGATCTGACAGACGTGGAGCTATTAGTGGACGCGGACGAATATTCACGCGTCAACCTCACGTCTCTGCTGCTTGATGTAAGTCTATTAATTAAAGTAGTACCTAACTATGTAGATTTTAGCTTTTTAACTAATCAAGTAATCAAACACAAAAATGCATATTTTGATAAGTACGTTAAAAGTTTCTATAGCAATGGGCATACTTGTCTAACAATTTTTCACCTAAGATTATAATGGGCACGCTCTGAGATTGATTATTATCTAATGGGAATAATTCACATGAGACACTTTGTAGCTGGTAAATAATATCAGGCAAATATTGGACATTACATACGTCGAACACCGCCCGCTGGCTTAGAGGCAGAACCAACTGTTTCGTCAAAAACAACTTCAAGGAAATAGTTGGTTCTACCTTTGACCCGGCGAGCCAACAGTGATTCGAATCGAATCATAGTGTTCTGAGCAAGTTACGTTACAGAAATTATTACATTACCTATTGGTAAATTATTCGCTCATTAAGTAGCTGTTTTCCTGATTTTCCATACAACTTTTTATCTTATAATTATGACTTGAGCACTCTACTTACATGATTTTTTATTTCTTTATGATTATAGCTCCGACACGACATGATAGAACAACGCGAGGGCGAAACCGAAATCGGCGTGAAAGTGCAATACGGAAGCATGCGCCGCGTAGCCACTCGGCGGCAACGCTACTTCTACAGTCCGGTCGAAGGCACGCCGTACTCGCTCGCCATAGTGCTGCCCGACGGCTATGGCATGTACGAGCTGCAAGCCGAGCAAGAGGTCAAGCACAGTCAGATCAACGGTGAGTCCAGTACAGTAGAGTTGAGAGGTCGTACTGCCATAGTTCAGTTAGAAGGCACGCCGTACTCGCTCGCTATAGTGCTGCCCGACGGCTACGGCTTGCAGACCGAACAGGAGGTCAAGTACAGTCAGATTAACGGTGAGTCCAGTACAGCAGGGTTGAGAGGTCGTACTGCCACAGTTTAGTAGAAGGCACGCCGTACTCTCTCGCTATAGTGCTGCCCGACGGCTACGGCATGTACGAGTTGCAGGCCGAGCAGGAGGTCAAACACAGTCAGATTAACGGTGAGTCCACTACAGCAGAGTTGAGTGGTGCCGCTACTACCACTGTTCATAAGAAGGCACGCCGTGCTCGCTTGTCATAGTGCAGCCCGACTATTACGGCGTGTACAAGCTGCAAATGGAGCCGGAGGTCAAGCACAATCAAATCAACGGTGAGTCCAGTGCAGCAGAGTTGAGTGGTGCCGCTACTACCACTGTTCATAAGAAGGCACGCCGTGCCCGCTTGCCATAGAGCAGCCCGACTATTATGGCGTGTACAAGCTACAAGTGGAGCCGGAGGTCGATCACAGTCAGATCAACGGTGAGTCCAGTACAGCAGAGTTGAGTGGTGTCACTGCTGCCACAGTTAAGTAGAAGTCACACCATACCTATACGCTGTGGTAATGACCGATAGATGTCATCTACCTACGAGCCCGGCTCAGCAAGAGAGGACAATAATATATTATATTTTTATTCTACGACTATAATTTTGTGTATCTACATTTTATTAGCCTAAAATATTTATCTATTTTCAGTTACCGAATATTTCAAAGGAGAAAACTGGAAAATTCACCCTGAATGGTAAGTCAATCAGGTGAAATATTTCTGATAGAATTTTGTATAGTTTTTGGTGGCAATAACAGCCTCATCTAATCTCAAAAGGGAAACTACCATTAAAATATTTCGAAGCAGAGATTCTTCCTGACAGCATGTAATAAGTTACAGATGTAGTGCGTAATCTTTTGCTTTCGTATTTTGAGAAAAAGATAAATTCGGGCGTTTGTCTGAATTTATCTTTTTCTCTCAATTAGCTTCAGTGCGGTGAATACTGAAATTAATTGTGACAGCAATTCCTATTGGGGCATTTCCGTGAAAATTTGAAGACAAAATATTATCCATTACATCTGTACTAGTGTTACTGTTACTACACACATCAAACCTTGGAACCGAATACCTACCTGATTTTTAATTCTCGTGCACTGCATTAGGCAGCCAAGGTCTGCCGTTTGACGTTCAAATATTCGAGCTACTTTGTGCTGAATATCTATTATATATTCCAGGGTGTACTGCGAATACGCATCAACGTCCGACCAGACGTTCAACTCGGCCGAAGAGCAACTCTTGCACTTCCTAGCACGCGCGGGCCGCCCCGGCTGGAAGTGGATGAGTCTGCGCCCGCGCGCACTCACGCTGCACAACGCGCATAAGAAACAGGACAGGGATTCCTACTATTGTAAGTACAGTCAAGTGCAAAAATAAGTATCGAAAGAATCCGCTCATAAATATGTTACGACGTTCTTATTGCACTGGGACATATTTTTGAACATTTTTGTGTATACCTTATTTTGTCGTTGACTATACTAGCTGCAATGCATAGAAAAATAAAGGAAAATAATTCCGAAGAAAAGAATCAGCTTGATGACATTTAGTGCGACATGTGAAGAAAAGAGCGCCATAGAGAAATTACCTATGTCCTTACGAATATGTTTGACGTGTCACCGTTGTTTGTTATTAGGTTACCTATGTTAGTAATTATTACATAATTATCTAGATATCATACATCTAAATATGCTAAACGAAGCACTGACAGACGTCACAACGATACCATGATACCTATCTGCCACGATTTTTAGTTGCCTACACACAAGATCGCTAGTAAAACCCTGTTAAAACTTCTATCAAAATTACTACACTACGGCATAATTTTCGAACTTCAAATCTATACGTTATGTGCCTGTTTGTCAGAAGGGAACCTGTTATTAACTTATTATTTCTTTAAAGTGCTAACTTAACCTCTTTTATTTTCAGGTGACAAGAATTTAGTTCAATCTCTGGTCCGGGATGCTATGGTAATAAAAGAATTGGACGCACACACTGGACACGCGAGTCATCATAACCAGTAAGTATTAGACTTTTATGCAGCATGTATAAAGGCGTATTAAATAAATCAAAACCCGGTTCTTGCTATTGCTCAGCCGGGTATAACAGTCAGTCAGTCTGGAGTCTGGCTCACGAGAGTTGAATGCTGTCAATTTGAATTACATCATTAAGATTCTTCTACCAATATGGGCAAAATGCAGTGCTAGTTATTTAATTGCTGATTTTGGTAACTGTTGTTGAGGCACAGTCTGAAAAAGTCTATAAAAAGAAAAACAAGACTATACATTTGTTACGCTGCCTTCTGATTTAAGACAATCTAATATTTGGCTATAAAACAGTAATTCGATTAAATGCTTATTTATCATAATCATATTTGCCTGTTTTGTGCTGTATTATGATGATAGTAGATTAAAGTAACTTGCAAGACAGTATATATTACCGCGTGATGGATAGGTTCAACTTTCGTTAATCAGATTCAACCTACAAAGGATAGAAAGGAAAATCGAAACACAAAGAACTAAGCACTTCGCATGTTTCAAAATAATATTGCACTAATTATTTCGAGTCTTTTACGCACTTTATGTTAATTTTATGTTGATCACTAATGTGTAATGTGTTTGTCACACAAATAGCCCGATAGCAACTTTAATGGCACTACTGACAAGGTATAGTAACAAAGACTATTCATAACGGTAGTAGATATGTTAGAGTAACATACTGCTAATATGCCAACGAGTAGTGCTACGAAAACACCGAGTCGTCGAGGTTTATAAATGTGGCGAGCGTGGTAAACACTGGTGATTAAAAAAAAGTGTTATTTTTAGTACCAAATCTAGGTTTAGAACAGGCGCTACGAGCAACTTAACTACTGGCAGCTGCTAGTCCTGCTACAGCTTTACATTACACTTTATTAGGCAGTAATTTTTTTAATGCTTTATATTATGTTTTTCTTTGGTTCTTAAATGGTTTTTACTGAACCGAAATTCGGACAATTTACTGGCAAAATTATTTTGAGAATAGTATGTACATGTTACCTACACTTTATGTGGAAAATCTAAAATACCCTTTGGGTACTTTTATGTAGCTGTTACGGACGAACATTTGGGTACATGTCCATGTGTAATGAAAGTGACGATTTCATTGTACGAGTATTTGTATCATTCTTTTGAATTACCGGTGTACCTACTTAGTAATGATCTAGAGATATTTTGGGTCTCTATTGGTTCCCATAAGTTTTAAAGTCCGATTTTTGAAGTGCAGCATAACGTTTATGACTTTTGATGATTATGTCATGAAATGATATGGATATCAATTTCTGACTAACGAAATTCGGAACAATAAATATATGGAAAAGCAAGGGATCCCAGATATTTTAACTACAGTTACGTAAATTTGCACCATCAAAATGTATAGAAACACGCGAGTTATTGATCGCTTACATTACACTCTTACATGAAACTGCCCATTTAGAAATACTGTGTGTATTTTTCTGATGAGTAGGTATCTCTTTTATCACAAAATACTAAGAAATGTAACTCTACGTAGGTACTTTACCTACGTAAATAACAAATCTAAGATACAATATCATTATAAAAAATTCCGTACGAGTAACTACTTACCTATTTCATTGATCTTATAATTATAATACAACTTTACTATGATTATTACCTAAATACAGATATTGTATCTTGTTTTCGTTCCTGTGATTAATCATGCACAAGCTAACAAGGATAAAGGTAATATTGTGTAATGTGTGTAATAATTAAAATTTAGCTATCAAGGATCATGGCTAAGTTAATAGTAGGTATATAATTAAGTGTCAATCTAGTCAAAATTATTAGGTTTGGAACTAGCGATAATTTTATTGTATTCGTACTAGGGTAAGGACGAGGATGGACTCCTTCATTCGTAATGCCTGTATCAACTTAATATTATATACCTTCTGTACTGGTACTAATATTTAGAATGATGGTCCTTGTAGTTCTAACCCTAGTCACCCGTGTTTTGTTTAATTATGTATAAGATTGTAACAAGCAATTGGTTAATTTGAAATAAAATTAATAGGTATGTAATTTGATATTCAAACTGTCTACAATTTGTATCTAAACTGAGAAGACATATTTTGTAAAGATAAAGAGCTCTTCACATAATGCTTTAGTGTACCCAAACATTAATATATCTAGAGGTAGAAGAGGAATAATCTACTGAAAACACCATTTTTGGAAATCGGTCGAAGCGTCTTCGAGTAATCGGGGAATCCACATTTAAAATGGTCGAATTGATAACTTTCTCCCTTTTTTGAAGTCGGTTAAAAATACCACTTACAGACGCTGAACTTATGTACGTCACCCAAATCATACTCAACAACGAAAACCAAATCTCGATTCAAGTTCAATCACTGTCTCACGCTACCCTTCTTTGCAGGCAAGGGCGATTCCACAAGTTCGTGGTGTCGATGTCGTTCATCGCCACTCGCAGCGGGCTGTTCAAGTGGACGGACAACAACAACAACTCGCGCACTGGAGACTCATCGGAACCGTATGTACATCTTTATTAATAGCTAGTTTTGCCTGCCATCCATCGCGAGCGGAGAAGACTCATTAATGGGTCCTTTTGAAGTTCTTCGCCGGTGGCACTCGCAGCCGTAAACAGCATGTACCTAACACTTCGCCAGCGATGAACGAAATATATACGTCCGCTCCACTAGCAGTGAAAGGTAGTGGATTGACTACAAGGTGAACGATATGAAGTGTTACCAAGTACATAGATTTTTTAAAGTCTGGTGTCATAGCAATAGCGGCTTATTATCGGAAATATATTATACTTATATATAAGATAAATATATCTTACTATAGTTATTATAATACTTATTATAATTATTATAATGGGTGAACGATATGAAGTGTTACCAATTTCAAAGGACTGCGAGTTTTTAGTCGCAACAATTTATTACTATAGTAATATTATACTTATATATAAGATATATTTATCTTATATATAAGTATAATATTACTATAGTAATAAATTGTTGCGACTAAAAACTCGCAGTCCTTTGAAATTGGTTTATCTTATATATAAGTATAATATTACTATAGTAATAAATTGTTGCGACTAAAAACTCGCAGTCCTTTGAAATTGGTAACACTTCATATCGTTCACCCATTATAATAACTATAATAAGTAGACACTCAAATTAAAAAAGAGTATGTTCGATTTTAAGTTAAGAATAACTTGCCTAGTAAATTCCATTGAATAGCAGGACGCCATTTAACTAATGTGTAAAAATTTTGTCGGTGACCAGTAATTTTAAATCTCACCAATTTTAAAACGAATTAGATTTCAAGTTTGGTGCCTTTTTGGATATTGTTTATTTTTGTCAAATATCTCACGTGTTCAAATCTACTGTCCTGATAAAACCAGTACACCCATTTAACATTAAATCCACTTAAAATTACACTTGCAGTCACTTCAGCGAGCGCTACGCCCGCGCATACGACTCTGAGTGGTACCGGCGAGCCGTCGAGCACCACAACATCGAGCCGGAGAGCTTTGTCTTCTCCGTGCCGTTCCGCGACGGGGCCGAGGCCGCAGCCCCGCCGCTCGTGCTCGCCACGCATGCCGTGTTTGTGGAGTCCCGTGGGCACCGGGCGCCGGCCGCCGTCGTGGGGCTGCAGTTCCAGCTGGAGTCGCTGGCGAAGCACTTCCTCAATGTTACATCCACGGTTGGTTTCGCGCTACGATAGATCTGTGTTTCTTCTGTCCGTTGACGAGGAGTCGGGGACACCGTGCACCGTCCGCCGACCCCACGACTGCTGTTCCAGCTGGATTCGCTGGCACTTCCTCTATGTGACATCTACGGTTCTGGTTTCATTCCTACTACGATCAGCACAATGCTTCGTGTGTTCGTTGTTCCGCTTTTGTACGGCACAGAAAACTTCGTGTTTCACATGTAGCACGAGAAAGTACATAATGATTGTAAAATAAAATCAGCGGTGTAAATTACAACACCATGTATAATAATTAGTATATGACATCTAATATGGTTTTATACTGGGAATGAATGCATTTTCGACTCCCGTTTTGATTTTTTATGCGTAAAAATATCAATGTACAATGTTCCGCGACGGGGCCGAGTCCGCAGCCCCGCCGCTCGTGCTCGCCACGCACGCAGTGTTTGTGGAATCCCGTGGGCACCGGGCGCCGGCCGCCGTCGTGGGGCTGCAGTTCCAGCTGGAGTCGCTGGCGAAGCACTTCCTCAATGTCACTTCCACGGTTGGTTTCGTGCTAACTATAGGTACGATTGGTGCAGAGAGGTCGAGGTTGAATCGCGGGGAGTCGGGGACACCGTGCCCCGTCCACCGACGGCACCGACCCCATGACTGCAGTACCAGCTGGCTTCGCTGGCGAAACACTTCCTCAATGTCACATTCACGGTTGGTTTCTTTCTTCCTACGAACGGCACGAGAGCTCCACGTCCGTATAGTCGTGAAGACACAACGCGCCTGCTGCCATCGTGGAGCTGCAGTTCCAGCTGGAGTCGCTGGCGAAGCTCTTCCTCAATGTCACATCCACGGTTGGTTTCGCGCTAACTACGATTGGTGCAGATAGATCTGTGTTTCTGCTGTCCGTTGAGACGCGAGGAGTCGGGGACACCGTGAACCGTCCGCCGACCCCATGACTGCTGTTCCAGCTGGATTCGCTGGCACTTCCTCTATGTGACAACCACGGTTCTGGTTTCTTTCCTACTACGATCAGCACAATGCTTCGTGTGTTCGTGTCGCTTTTGTACGGCACAGAAAACTTCGTGTTCCACATGTAGCAGGAGAAAGTACATACTGCTGGCCATGTCAGCCGTGTTTCCGTCTGCAGTTCCAACTTGATTAGCTGACGTTTGTATTTTACTCATAAATTCCATTAAATTCATAGATAGATCCGAAACCCTGCTCTTTAATATACCTGAATCTCTACGACGCTTTGGACGTTTTATATTGAAACCTACGTGACGCCACTTGTTACCCATCAGCATGCTAGTAACCTGATATTTCTCAAGTGCAGCTTGTTTAGTTGACGGCGATGGCGGAGCGGGCTGAGCATCTAAAAAGAACACCATCATATCATACTGATAACGTGCGAGTAATTTTCTGAAACTCATACCTCCGTAAGAACCCTACATTCGGTACAAATCAGCAATAATATTTAACGATTTTTAGTTAGTCCTATTTGAGTTGCAAAATTAATATATTCTTTCTGCCCTTCCAGTGCACAGCGGGTACAGTCTGCAAAAAGACCTGCGCGGGCGACGCACTCGACTGCTACATCCTGGACGACAACGGCTTCATCATTCTCTCCGAGGACGCGGCACAGACCGGCCTGTTCTTCGGGCAGGTGGATGGCACCATTATGGACTCGCTCGTGCAAGATCGCATTTACAAGAAAGTCACTGTCCATGATCGTCAGGGGCGGTGCCCAGACTCGAGGAATCCTTTTAGTGGGGACGGCAATAAGCTAACGGTATGCAAAACCATTACCGACTTACTTGTTTTGTAGGGCGAAGGGATACAATCTCCCGTATAACATTTTTCTCCCTCTCCTTTCCTTTTGGTGGGTACCTATCCCTTGCGAAATATAACGGTATCGGTCGGACATCTCCAAATCTACACTGCACCTGGATAGCATTAAGTAGATTGGTACATAGTTTAAGCTAGTTATAGAATTGCCCATAATCAGCGAACGGAAAAAACATAGAAGGCGAACTAGCTCCGAAAAGTGACGCCTCGAAACCGGATACATGGGCATCGATCTATATGACACAGAGCCTTAGTATACAAATGGCTGACACGTCGCGCGGTCTTACTGACAGCTGGCGAAAAAATCTCAAAACTAAGTAAATATGACCCGTTACGCCGTCAAATGCACAGAAGACGCTGACACAAGCACCATAAAAAAGATGGAATCACATTTCACAAGAAATAGTCACACTACATTTTATTTTAAATTTATTTGTTTTGGGGCAATTTTATATGGGGATGGTATAATGCCACCTTTTGCTCTGCCATGTACTCTGGCATCCTAGCACGTATGTCCGTTCATTATTTAAATGTAGTACCTATGCTGTGCTAGTAGGAATTACAATGCACTGTGGTCCCGTAGTAGGTCATAGAGGTCCAATGACGATGATTGAATAATATCATTATCTTTATCCTAATTACTTACCTATTAGTCATATTAAGTCATGGTATAAAAATAATTGCAACTAGTTTTATAGAACATTTATGTTTGTCAACGGATAAGTCCTTGTTACTAGTGTTATCAAGAAGCTCATTAGCGTAATACGCGACACGAGTTTTTTCACAAAAAAAATACACTGTTACACGTTTGCTTTGCAATGCATATTCAAGTTGAAGGTATGCATTATATGTTTTGTAGTTATTTTTAAATTATGAATACATAATATATTTACTATTGAGGTGCTACGCCAAGGCAGTTAAGTCGCAATACTATTTAGTGTTTTCTGATTTTTATCGGAACTTTTAACTGCAATGCCGGCCGATGCCGGTAATAAATGATATATGATAATGTTTATTAAAAACTCAATTTTACGAAAAAATTAAGAAATTTTGCGTTGACTTGCGATTGTGGGCTATAGAATAGGTCTACGCCTTGCGTTCAAAGGCGTAGAACATGCTAAGAAAAAACTAATTTTTATTTAACTGTTTATTTATTTATTTTAGGTACAAATTTTAGGTGTTTTTTATAAGAATTCTTATTTTTGAGACTTGATTGTCTGTTAAGAAGACCGATTGCGACATTGAAGGAATTCGTCAAGTGTTTCAAACACTATCACAGTTACTGCCAGATGTTGCAAATGTCAATACCGATAACTTACATGAGAAGATTTCTCACTTATGCAAGAGAATATATTATTATTCGTTATTTAATAATAGACAGCAACTGGAAAAAGATCCAGCGATCAAAATCTCGTATGTTAAAAAATACAGTGATTGCCTGAACAGCATTGAAGTCTGTAATCTATCGAATGAAAATGTAGATAGTACCGTGCGCCTAGCAGAGTGCCTGCCGGGTAGTGATTGTTCTTCAACGAGTGGTCATAATTTTAGAAAGGATTTCATGGACTGCAGCAAACGGTCCAAACGGCGCAGATTAGCGTAGCTAGCTAAAGTAGATCATTCTACGATAAACTATTTGCTTAGTGAATCCAGTCAATCTCACATCAATTCTGTGGATGAAGTGTTATCTTTTATAAATGAGGCAAAGTTGAGTAATCATCAGTATAATTTGATGAAAGAATTGATTAATAAGAAGTCTCCGAATGCGTTACCATTCTATCAAAAAAAGTTGGAGGCTAAGAAGCTGTGTTATCCATCAGTGACTTATGTTACAAAATCATCTGCCGAAATAGAATCACAATATTTTTGGACCATACAACATGCAGAATACTAGAATGACGAAAAGATGTTGTAAAAAATATTGATCCTACTAACTAGTTTGTTTAAATAGGGAAATGGCCGTACCGGGCATATCGAATACAAGTAATCATGTATGTAGTAAATTTGTTGTAACTAGTTATGAAATTATTACAAGTCATAAGGAGAGATGTTCATTAGGAGACACGTAGATTATATATTTTAATTGTATACACTAATTTAATTACAGGTAGAACTATTTAAAATGTAATAAGATAATCATTCAGGACAGTAATTCGTTTAAATTAGTTTTAATATAATAATTGTAATTATTACTTTATATTTATTTTCTTACCGATATAATTTAAGTGCTCTGTTACTGTTACTGTTACAAACTATAGTTATATAAACCTAATAAAATATCGTTATAGTACTATAGTTTGTTTATTTAACTATAATTTACTATAATATTTCATAATTACATGCTTTGGCATGCATTAATGCAGCTGTTAACTGCGCGAAATGCCTATGACCGCCCTTCTTAGGGCGCGGGACCACAGTGCAATGGCGACAGCTCATACAATCAAATAATACCACATTTTTAGTAAAAATGTGCAAATCATCGTGATAGCATTTGCAATGACGATAAATAAAATGTGCAGTTTCAGTTGTATGAGAAATCATTTTTTCTTTGTTTTTACATTGAACATATTAGTTTAGTTTATTTTTATTATCTTTTCCTTCGTCTACATTTCTAAACAGTAGCGTTCTATAGATGCTGTCAAATAAACCAAAACCATCTCCTAGCCGTCGTTTCTCTAAATTTGTAGCATACACTAAAATAAAATTTGGTGAATATGTTCGCCGTTTGTTATTTAAAACTGGTAAAAGTGGAGTTTTAAATACTTAGGTACAAGTGATACAACATAGAAATGTAAGAGATCAATCTGAGGTATTTTAAATTGCAAAAATTTATAGAACACTCGAAAAAATATTTATATTAATAATTAAATTTCTTTAAATATCTTGTGTCTTAAATTGCTTAATTCAACAACAATAACAACAATGATTGTTGTTATTATTGTCCACGTGTTTTTCTGTATTCACCACGGGAACGCAGAAAAACAAGAAGCAAATTCATTTATTACTGAATATTTTATTTCAAGTTATCGCAATAAAAATGTGTCATGTAAAAATTGCTCTCCATTGCATTAAACCGTTTACGAACAATGCGTTCTTAATGACACATGTATTTTGGTAACGATCGCCATTTTGTAACCAACCAATCAGAACGCACTGTTTTGACGTTGACCAATTATATTTATGGACATTTGCGTAATTTAAACCGACCTCATCGTTTTGACGATTTTGATTGGTAGCTTAGTGCACATGCGTATATCCAGTTATTGCCCGTTATATGAACAGAATTTGGTATGAAGGGATGCTTCTATGTTTTTTTCCTTCGCTGCCCATAATATGAATCTATGTAACGATATGATTTCTGCTATCATGTTACAATTTTTGTGTGATTCAATAAATATTCCCAACTAGAGGTATCTACGTATTGTGAAGTAGCTTTGTTTTGATATTGCAGCCGATCAAGCCTCTATCATGGCTGGGAGGATATCTGAGCAGTTTGATAGCGGTCTGGTTTCCGCTGTGGCAATCAGCCAAGGCCCACGCTCACCCCTACGCCGATGAAGATATAGGTAAGTTTATCGCAGAGATACATCTTCTGATATCACCACACACTCCGTTTGAACTTAGAAAATCCTTCGGAACACACGAAGGTAATACTGCTTTCCTGCTTTATCGTGAGTCGTCGTTGTAGCCCGAGCTTTCCGTCTCTTTCTTGGATCCGAAGGGTTTTCTAAGTTCAAACGGAGTGTATGTGCCTTTTACGTGACCTTATTTAATTATCCAGATTCAGTACTACAGCTTCGTTCTTTTTTTGTAGCTGACACGTCGGTAAATGAAGGTAAAATAAAATCAGCGGAGTAAATTACAACACCATGTATAATAATTAGTGTATGACATCTAATGTGGTTTTATACTGGGAATTAATGCATTTTCGACTCCCGTTTTGATTTTGTATGCGTAAAAATAACAATGTACTTAATATACATCTAAATAGATTTAGATACATGAAACTTTCCACGCTATACTAGGATATGGTACCTACTAGGCCATACAATCCATACATCGTTTGTGTGAAAACTGAAAAATAGGTTTTGAAAGCTTGCAACTATTTTTCAAAATTCATGGTTTTCTTTATACAGATGGGTATTAAAACACTATCATTTCATCATATAATTATTGGTAAATGCCAAAAAACTAATATGTTTTCACCTTTTAGTTAACGCTGCGAGCCTGATAATTACTGATATTACCCTTTTCTACCACCACTCTTTTTTTACTCTTTCTTTCGGATAGGTAACTGGGGGGCCACCACGAACTATTAATGCGATTCAGTTTAGGACCTAAACTGAATAGCAATGTGTCAGTTCCATAGAATAACTGTCAAAAAATGGCAAGCCGAACCTAAACTGAATCGCATTTAAGATGTCACGGTACCCCCCTATTCAAACAGGGATTAATCAATAGTCAGATAAACGTATTCGTTAGTTAAAATTATAACTATCCTTTTCTAAAGTCTTCAGTCAAAACAGGATCGAGCTAGCGTTTAACTGACAGATACTGTTAACTGGCAATTGAAAAATCAGTCCTAAGTAGTTAACTACCTAGAATCCGCTCAAAGAATCAATAACAATAACAATCCATAGTTCCACCGAAAATAAAATAAAAACATCGTCCGACTCCAGATTACGAGGACTACGAACACGACGGCGACGAAGATATGGACGAAGAGGACCGCGACCGCGGCAAGTACGAGATCATAATCGACGGCTTCGGGGCCGAGAAGCCGGCGCCGCGGCCCCCCACCGGCGCCCGCGAGCCGCCGCGGGAAGCCGCGCGCTCCGCCGCCGTGCGCCCGTGCGACACCAGCGCAGAGCTCTTCACGCTGCAGTCTACGAGGCTCAACGCTGCGCAGCCGCTGAAGGGGAAGCTGACCAATTGCCATAACTCGGGATGCGAGAGGTATGAAAAATAGACAAACGACAGATTTTTTTTAGGCATCCCATCTTTCCAAGTGGAAGAATTTTACGTGGTTCTGTTTTTGCTAAGTGAATTATTTATTGTACTCTGAAGTTGAACCGTACCTATAGCGCTTGGTTGGCCCTTGGTATACTGGGTGTGTATGGGACATGAAGGGACTTTGAACATTGTTTGCTATTGTGTACCTAGAGGAGAAAGTTTTGTCTATAAAAAGATACAAAAGTGGGATGAAAAATATGTGTATTTTGAGATACATTGCCAATTTAAGGAATATTGTAGTAAACCAACATCTAAGAATCTATGTGCCTACTTATATATAAAAAGCTGGTGCTGTCTGTCTTCGCTTCACATTAATTTGTTTCCAAATAACTGGTTCCGTTTGAAAACACTATGTACAGTCGCTATTAGATTGATCCGAGCAGCCACGGTGTTCGAAAATATCTGAACATGAACTCTTAACACCATGACCGTAGAGGCCTGCTCCGATATATCTGGTGGCGGTTGTATACTCGCTGTCAGGTGCCTCGATGAAATAAATGTGTACATATAGCTATAGGATTATCCTATATTTACTGAGTGGACTTATTGCGCTCTCAAGCTGATCTGTACAGCGCGCGGTATATGTATATTAGTTTGGTAAAACTTCCTGTTTTGAGGTTTCATGTCAATATTCGCATTAGAAAAAGTTAGTAGCAGGTTTTATTCTCTAAATGGGCGGATTTCTATTTCGTTTATTTAATTTTCAAAATTCTGAATCACGAGCTTTTTCGCCTGATAGAAATAAAAAAGTATCCAAAAAAAAAGCATTGACTTACTATTTTTCATATACTTTCTTCAACCGTAACTCAGTGGAAGACAAAAAAAGTATGGATTTTTCGGAACACTTTTTTTTCCTAATGAGGATCGAAAGAGCTCGCGATTCTGAGTAGAAAAAAAATCCAAATTTGGAAAATTTTAAAAAACGACAACAAAATAAAAATCCGCCCAAATATGCGCGAGAGACAAATCCGAACCAAATTGCAGTAATAAACGAAATAACCGTCCACAGACCGTTCAGCGTGCAGAAGATCCCGCACAGCAACCTGATCCTGCTGGTGGTCGACACGCTGTGCCCCTGCGGCGCCAAGCGGCTGGACGTGCGCGCGCGCGAGGCGCCGCCGCGGAGCGCCTGCCGCCGCCATCCGCCGCACGCCGCGCGCCGCCGCCCGAGACACTGCGTCTCCTATCATCCTGAGGTATGCTACGGTCCATACTCAAGCTCAAGCATAAATTTTAATCATGCCAGGATGCTTAGCCAAATTGCCAATCGCTAACGCTTAGTAGCGTATCGTAGTTTTCCCTCTCTGTCACTTTCATATTAGTGCGACGAAGACAGTTAGCTGCCTTTCGTTTACGATTGGCGATTAAGCGTTAGCGATTGGCAACTTGTCTAAGCACCCAGGTTGTTTCGGCTACTTCTTGACCACAAGCCTCCTGGTGATGTGTGGTGAGGTTCTTGACTTTCCCCCAAGCAGTCACACGTGTAATTTTTTAGTTCAACCAAATTTAAAGAAATCTTATAATCTACTGTATATCTCCTTATACTCCTTCCCCCTAGCGTGATCTTCTGTGAGTTTTTACGTAGTAAGTAAAAGGACAGAGCTACCTACACTAAGGAATAGTGATATTCACCTCTCTTTCCTTAGTTTGCTCTTGCTCTTGGTCTTGTTTGCGCTTTGTTAGCTTTGTTCTTACAACTTATACGTAAAAACTCAGAGGTGTGATTCCTCTATCGACTGATTTTTAAAACGATTGATATTCGCTCAGCTTATAGTATATTACTATAGAGGACGGGAAACGAAAGGTTACAGGCCAAGTAGATACCCGGTGACATTAACATTATTAGTTCTGTTGTTTACGATAAATTGCCTAGATATTCTGTCACTTTACAAGTTACTTCCGGTAGTTATGAAATGCCTTTAAGTTACATATTAAGTTCAATTATCGAACCAGCGAGATGGTACTACTACTGGTTTAATTTGACATACGTAATGCCAACATTTCATTGCAAGTTTGAGAAAAAATTTAAACCATCCAACTCCAATTAGGGATCTTGGGAAATGCGTCCCGACCCCGTCGTGCTGAGTGGAATGACGATATCAAAAGGCGCGTCATACTAGCCTCAATTTTATGTATTTGGTTTTACTTAGCCCTTGCTATCATGTAGGCATGAATCTTATGATAGTGACGATGGTGCCGTGTTTATTATTTTTCGTCATTGCCATGACAGTTGTAAGTGCGAAAGTGACATCAAGCACGATAAACTGTCACAACGGGACCGTCATATACCTTTCTTTCATTTATTTTACTAGCCTGTTTGAGTGTCCCACTGCTGGGCAAAGGCCTCTCCCCTGACTCTCCATGACTCCCGATTCCATGTCTCTTCCGGCCAGTTGTTTCTTTCGACATTTATAGACTGATGATTCTGAGACCTTATGTTACCCGTCGTGAATCTTTCACTTAATGGTCTCATCGGAAGATCAGCGCTGGCTCACGCCAGCAACATGCTGAGATGAGACCATTTCGTGGCACCTTTTCTTTTTCTTTAAATTGTCATATCTATTTTGTCCTTGTGTATATGTGTGTGTCACGAATAAATTATTTTCTATTTCTATTTTCTATTTCTATTTCTATTAACTACAGGAAATCGAGATACTTTCTTGCGGCCGCGGCTCGAGTACAGGCGCGTCGTGGGCGCTGCTGCTGGCGGCGGCGCTGCGCTGGCTGGCGACCACGTGACTACCTCTCCGCCGCTAACTCCATCTTCACTACACCCCGGAGCTCGACCTCACTGGACGGGGCCCCTTATTGTTCCCGTCTCTTCATTAACGCACAGTCTACTCGACGCGAGCTTCGAGGTTTGATGTTCAGTGGTATGAGGACAGTTCGCGAGAGCAGCGGCGTATCACGCCCGGCTCTCCTAAGTTGCAAGGAACCACGAGTTTTGATCTATTTTACCGACTGAAGTTTTGGTCCGACCAAATGAACTATTGACCTTGTTTTGAAACAGGACGATACTCGATTTAGGAAACGATAATAAATAAAATATTTCTCCCTCTCGGTTAAGTTATTGATTTTCATATTGCGGCCACCCGCGTGCAGTAATAGGTAGGTAACGAATATCTTGTTAAATTTAAATCGAAGATTATCACAAACTTGGAGATCTTATAAATTATAGCTAATGTTAATAGATATTGAAAGATAAATTAATGTAAAATAAAGATATGGTTTAAAACTGTTTTAGAAAAATATACCTATGTTGATCCGAACTCGATTTATTTCTCGAATCTCTGTCATTCACATATTTATATCGCTAACTTATTGACTAGTTGCATAGGGTTGATGTAAATAAGAAATATTTATTTGTAGGCGTTTTCTTTGCTGAATTTATGTGTGCCTGTGCGTGTTACCGGTTGGCCGTGGTGTCGAGGACATACTGAGATGTTAAATGGATGCAGTTATTTAAGGTTTTTTTACGCGTCCACTTAATTTAGTAGTAAAATCGGGTTCGCACTTTAGTCTAACTTGTGCCGTAGGGGTAAATTTGGGGATTATTGGGATAGGCCCTGTTAGACAATAGCTTAAACGCATAAGACCAACTAAATCGCCGCCACAATATTATTAGGTTCTATGTCGCCCTTTCATCGACTTCAAATTCGATTTGAAGTCGATAAAAGGTCATCATCATCATTGTCACATTGACCTAAGTCTAGTTGTACGCAACTCCGAAATTGTAACATAGAACCTTGTAAAAATTGTGGTAGCGCACTGATGCCAACTTATACAGAGTGCACGCGCCGACGCCGTTTCTCGACACCGCGATCTACGGCCACTTTCATAATGTCTAGTTGTTAGTGATTTTCTCGCCTAATCTTCAAATAATGCTGTAATTGGGGAATCTGTAAACAGTTCCATATTTTTATTGTAAATATTTTACTAACTTAAATGGCCTACTACAATTTTAGAACGTGTGTTGCTAATATTTAAGTCGTTCTATAATTAAATTAATGAAACTACGTCATTTTGATTCGACTATCATGTACCCGTTTTAAGTTTTACTGTACCAAACTATAATTAATATTATTATGTATATTCCATGTAGCAATACTACCATTGTCATTTCATTATGAGTAAGCATCTTAATTCAAAATAAATCTAATAGAGCAAGAATATTTTTCAAACTCAACACTTTTTACTTTCGTACAAAGTTTTGATGTTTGGCAGTATTTAAAATATTAAGCTCGTACTAACACTTGTTTGTATTGAATATAAAATGTGAAGCTAAATAGAATTAAAGTTCAGAACCCATATACCTACTTACCTAACAAATAATAGAGTTTTTGTATATCATATCGAATAGTACATAATTATAATCTAGTACACGAGTACGCAGCTTGCTATTGTCCGTTATATACCTAATCATTAATCATGTTATATATAAATGCAACGTTTGAAATAGTACAAAAATCATAGCTACATTTATAAAATAGTTGACACACAGGAAGTGCCAAACCACAATATTTCTATTATTTCATATCAGCGCTGGTGTATGTATCAAAATGGCTTTGAGAGTTCCTGGATTTGTAGCATTTCGTCGCTGTGAAATGGCAATACAGTACCAATATGCATATCAGATAATAAAAAGCGACGAGTTCCAGGTCCAGAAGTTTTTGAAGTCGACCTTATAGCCTTCCTTCCTTAGGACAATGGTGAGCGAATACTTATCTATCAGTTGTCGGTCACAGCGATCTGTTCTATCGCGGAACCCCGTTTTTGGGGTGCGTCGGTTGTTTTTCCATGTTGAGAGGTATACGAATCGTCGCTGGAACACCAACGAAAGTAGGTATTTGGCATTTAGTTAATAAGGTATTTAAAACCAGATGGCTGTGATCAACACGCACGTATCATCGACTAGATCGGTCATATCATGTATCGTAACATACACATATTCAGAATATAAAGACAATTGTTGGGGGCGATTTTGGGAAATTGTACATTTTGTATAAATAATACAGTAAGGAGTCGATATAATGGCGTAGTAGAGGTTTGTTGTATTGGTGAGAGGCGAATGGCGAACGACTGGTGATTGAATTGCTTCTAGCAAGCGTCGAGTCTTCCATAGCAGTCGAACGCGTATCGAGTGTTTACTATAACGTCTAAGTATTAAACGATAATAATATAGCGTATACTTAACATAGCATAGCCGAGCCCGCCGGGCGCGGAGCGGAGTGGGTTTTTTACTGGCACTTGGCGGGATTTAGTTTAACGAGAATATAGACACAAAATGAATACCTCGTTTAGTTACGCAAAACGTAAATAGCTAGACAGAATTGTGATTATTTCGCGTTTATTTCTCAAACATATCAATTCAGGCACCAAATGAAACTATAGTGTAAGCGATTTACTAATTGTTTCTACTTACGTGATCTTTTAAATTAGTTTACGTGTACGGAACAGTGATCTCAAAAAAATTGCTAATAATTCATTATGGGTGTTGTGATAAAAATGTTTTGATCGGTGAGGAAAGCTACTTTCATATTTCACACATGAACTCCCTTTTCCCATGTGTAATATTTTCATTATTTATGTACGTAAATTCGTAAAATTAATTACCAACTCTATTTTAGAAATAGGTGGCAGCAAATTTTGAAGTCACTGTTTGAATATTTTTTCATACATTATGACTAAGTAATTAGTTTATACTTTTTATGATTGGTATGATTATATTATTGGGCACGGCCACTCTGTGAACATGGTTCTTTAGTGTGACTCTAGAGAAGTATGAGTACTCTTCTTTTGTTAATTGCCAGATCATGCTATAGATATACGGTAATTAAAACAATAAAGTTCTCTTATAAACATTGTGATTATGAGTCTCATTCAACCCTTTCTTACTTTCCTGATTATGATCTTTTTGGAAAAAATGGCAGTTGGTAATAGGCACAGATGTCATATACCATAGATCAAGCAAACGTATTTACTTGCTTACTTAGCGTGTCAAATGAACTCGGTGAAATCCACTGAGTTGTCCGTCTTTAATTGCAGCTTGCAGCTTTCGGGCGTCAAATTTTGTAAGTTGAAGTGAACAAAAACATTAATAATGCCTCCTTAAGTAATATTAAATGCAACAACACGAAAAAATATTTATACTCAAGGGCCTGAGACATATTTAAAATAATAGGCAAGTAACAACTTCAGTACAAAATCTAACACGCTCGGCCGCCATACAAATGAATGAACTTGTTTCTTCTATGCAAATCTAATTCTGTGGTAATAGGCTAAGAAAAACACCTAAGAAATTATTTTCTACATTGACAAGGAGCTAAACAGCCTTGCGAGAGACAGATGATTGATACGTTGGAGATATGGTGCTGGAGGATGTTGAGGTTTCCCTGGACGGCAAGATGCACCAACGACTCACTCCTCCCACAATTGAAAATCAAAACCCGCCTATCTATAATATGCCTCCAGAAAATTCAGAGATACAAATTTCGGCCACATAAAGCGAAGATAAGCTGGAAAGTTGATAGTCGTCTGAAACACAGAAGGTAAAATCAGAGGCCGGTCTCCGACCAGATGGACCTCTCAACTGATAGACTCTATATATTATAAATATCGATCTAGTATTAGGTGTGCCTGGCTGGGCTGCATTTAGGAACCACGCTTGGAAGGCGGGTTGCCGATCGCAGTCGTATGAGTAGGTACACAGTAAAACCGCCGCAGATATACAGGGTGTAAGTCTAATACGGGCGAAGCTCTTAACGGGTGTTAGTTTACGACATAATAAATACATTCAAATAACTTTTACTTAAAAGTAGAGCAACAAAATTTTCCATACAAAATAATTCGGCGCGCAATGTAGAGCAACCTTAGAGCAACATACGCGTGTTAAATACTCGTTGACAGCTAATTTCAAAAGCAGATGACATAACTGCCATATCAACAATAACAAATGTGCGTACCTACATAACTGCGCCAATAATCTTAAAAAAATTCTGTGGGGTCATAATTAAGAGTAACTTTAAAAAGACCTTGTAATCCATGATTACACTAATGAATCCCATGCCTGGTTTAATTGATCGCCCGTATTAGAATTACACACTGTATATCAGCACCGCCGGTTCAACGCCAAGACCAATATGTTACGATCCACAGAGTTTCTCATAGGAAAAATTTAGAGGAAATGCTTTTTAACAAATTCCCTCCCTCCATTTTCCCCACAATAAAAAAAAATATATTCAATGTGAGCTCTTTCAATTGATATCCCACATGGCCTAGACTTTGAAATTATGCTCTCTCTTATTAGCGGGCAAGTTCCG